>JALBCR010001969.1:0-137960 GCA_030710515.1 Abscondita cerata
CATTGTACTTCGTTCAGTTACGTATTGCTGTTTTCTTTCAAACTGTCTCTTTGATAGTCAGTTAATATTGCTAGTTCTGGAAGCAAACTTTGTTAGAAACTGCTAATCTGAATTGCTTCTTTTTTCCTGAATAGCTCGTTGAGATTTTGTCTTGACATATTTCATAAAACACTTATCGCAGCTTTATTAAGAGCAGTTGTAGAAACTTTTTGCCGCTTTTTAAAAAGTGCAGTGTTTGCAGTATTCAAACATTGCGTTCGAGTTAATGGATTTTTTATCTCGCGGCTTTTCGATGACAGTTGTTTCCTTTTTGTTTTGTTTTTAATGACTGCAATATCTTGTTCTGAATGATCGTCATTATTCGTCTCTGGTTCAGATTCGTTATCCTTGTCTTCATTCAAACTGGGCTGTGTTTCTTTAGACAAATTTCCTTATATCGGTTTGGATTTCGTCGAACGGCGTAATAAACTGCATTACGTTTTTTAAATAATAATTTTAATTTTCTTAGTTCCGCTTCCTGATGGTGGTTTTTTCATACTTCCACTTTTCTTTGCATTGAGAACCTAAACAGAAATCTAATTACAGAACCTTGTTTACGTTTGTTCCAACAAAAGTAATTTGGAAATCGACCGCATAACGATACAACAAACTATGGGACTTTTTAAACTGCATAAACTCTATCGATGGAAAGCATTGCCGAAAATTTCACAAGACCGGATCGCGCTATTATAATTACAAGAGTTTTTTGGTGGTACTAATAGCCTCCGCAAATGCTGATGGAATATGTCTAGCCATTGACCTTAGTGAAGCAGGTAGAATGGTGATGGTGCAGTTTTCAGGTCTTCCAATTCTTGGAAGATTGCTGAACAAGAAAAACTTCTTATTCTCAAGTCAGCACCATTGGCATATAATAACGTAGATTTTTCATTTTATTTTGTAGGGAGATGATGTATTCCCGTTAAAAAAAATCTTATGCGACCGTACCCCCCAAAGAGTAGTTGATATTGAGAAAAGAATATGTAACTATCAAGAGGGCAAAAAGTATAGAATGTCCATTCGGATATGCTAACATCAAAAGATTTTCAAAGGCCAATATTATGTAAAGAAGATACAGCGGTTTCAGTATCTAAAAATAAGAAATACCCCACCTTATAATTTATAACCCACTAAGCAGTTTTCTTATAAACTATACGTGATTACTTGAAATCTTATTATTTTAATACCCGAAAACGCTTTACCTTGGCAAAGGTATACCCTGTAATCATATTATTTAAAAAAAATAATAAACATTTGCTACTTACCAGATAATTTTCCCATTTGTTTGCAATTGCACCCCAAGCTTTCTCCACAACATTCCTTTTACTATGATCTTGCCATCTATAATCATAAATACATTGGGTTCCACAAGTTCCACAAATTTATATATTGATTGCTGGACTGTTCGACATGTTCAAATGAAAACAATTATACTCAAAAGTTATACTTTTGTGTGTTCTTTGGAGTGACAAATTCACCTAGATGCTACTAAACTAGAGGCAACATTATCGCCTTTCAACGTGCACGTCGTGCTAGCAAATTGCTTTCACATCGATAGTCGTCATTACGTTGCGTAGATATACGAGTTCAGCTATAAATGAATGTGAAATACGTATTGTCAATAATATTGCTTATTGCTTCTTGTTTGTTGCTAGACAATTGATTTTATAAATTTGCCGCCGAGATAAGAATTATCTCACAACTTAAAATTTCAATGCTTCAGAATCACGTCGTGCGCAAACGCCCCACTTTGTTTCACCCCTCCGTGCAGGTTTTGCTCACTCTTTAGTTAGTGATAATGTCTTCTTTATAAATGGGAGCGCGATGCAAAAAAAGCCCTTTTCCTTTAAGGTTTTTTCAGGAATTTGTCTTACAATACCGAGCTCCTTAGCAACCGTCCGAATCCTGTCCGAATTGCCGCACTAAAGCTTTGCTTTACTATATTCTGTACTCATTTTTCACACTTCAATAACTACGATACTACTCTGAAACAGGTGATTAAATTTCGTCTCGTTCAGACATTAATCGTATTTTCAAAGCTTACTTCCACTGCTGATTAGCATTCGGTACGGATTTTGGCAGAACCGTATTAATCCGTTCTCTTACAACTATCACATACTTATCACCAAATCCCTACAGTGTGGCTGGATTCACTCAGGTAGCACTAGCAAAGGGTGTGTCAAGATTACTCCGCTTACTTTAATTACAGCCTCAGTCAGACCACCACCAAAACGAGGTATAACTCTTATGCATAGACCGCTTGCATACAACGCTTGATCGTACTAGGGGGACTATAGTTTATCCGGTGTGACCGTTTCTTATCTCTTAGAGAACGAGACCGGTCTGAAGTTGCTCTAACCTACAAGATTAATTGTAGTCATTAATAATCGCTGCTGATGCATAATCTGACTAACCTGGTTTTAGTAATCCGATAGCATCGTTTACTGGAAACAACCCTCTGCACCACCAGCACCGGGGCGCTATCCATTTGACCCTAAAAGGGAGCGCACGTGTAATTACCGATTTCCAGTTTGTATACAAGAACCAACAAACCGGGGACAGAGCACAGCAGTGTCTCCATCAATGCCACATTCCACCGGAAACTATCGAACGTACGAATTAAATAGCCGACGTCCAGCACCCCTCATTTATGCAGAATATTTTCAATATTACTTCAATTTAATCATTTAGAACTTTTTTTAAACCATACTTTAATTTGATACGGACTTACCAAGATACTGAGTAATCAAGTGCTGTTTTTTGTTTTAACAATATTTTCAATAATTAGTTTGTTGAATTACATATAGATCGCGACACATTGAAAGTGAATTTGCAAATTCTCAACAATATTAATTATGCAAAAACCGTTATAATAGGACAGTAGTTCTATATAGATTATCCACAGCTTCATTTAAACCATTACCCAAACAGTTGTCAAAAACTAAGTTACGTTTAATCGTAAGTTAAAAACATCTAATCTAAGATTAACCCACTTTTATGCAACTGGTCTTGAATTAAATCGATTCACAAAAATAAATGTGTAAAAGTTAAACAAAACTAAATTTGCTAATGTATACAGGGTATCCCAAACAAAGTGGCCTATTAGACGTTTATAGAGAACTAATAGTATTTTAAATTTTGAAAATTTGTGATAATATATTATTCTTACCGATCTTTAATTGTAAATAGTTTCGCTTATATTGCACTTTCGGTTGTGCCGGAAGTCGACATCAACTTCTTTATGTTAAATGGAATGATATGTTTTTATGATGCCTTTGTATTTAGCTCCTAATTTAAAACAACTTTTATTAAAGTTTGTAATATTTACTTCATAGTGTTGAAATATCGTTAAATTAAAAAAATATTGATTTGTAGGATATTTTTTAAAAATTCATATTTTTGAACTTTGTTAAGATAAAAAAAATTATATTTGGTTTACTTATAACAGAAGCTTAGTTTTATTCATTACTGTGATCAAAATATGCTTAGTGTATTCAGGATGTTCACTATTGATTCTCAAAGTAAGCTTACTTCAAATAGCAACAAGACAATTTTTTAAATAGAACATACTAAATCATTATTTAACAGGTTGATCAGACATTTTTTTTGTTATCGATTGATATAAGCATTACCTATACTTATCTCATACGGTTTACAAGTTATTACATATTTTTATAAAATTTATGTTTAAGGAACATGTTATAAGGAAACCAAATATAATTTTTTTATTTTAATAAAGTTTAAAAATTTGAATTTTTAAAAAATATCCTACAAACCAATATTTTTTAAAAAAATTTAAACGATATTTCAAAACTATGTAAGTAGATAGTACAAACCTTAATAAAAGTTGTTTTAAATTAGAGCTAAATACAAAAATATCATAAAAACATCATTTTTGTTTCATTAAAGATAAAGAAGTTGATGTCGACTTCCGGCACAACCGGAAGTGCAATATAAGCGAAACTATTTTAAAATTAAAGATCAGTATAAATAATACATTATCACAAATTTTCAAAATTTAAATACGATTAGTTCTTCATAAACATCTAATAGGCCACTTTGTTTGGGACACCCTGTATATAGAAAGTAAAAAATATTTATTTTTGCAGGAGGTGATAATATATTGTGCATCACGTCAGTACAGTGTCTTCATCAAATTAATTTGTTCCTCACCTTGCTTGCTTTGCCCGTTGGTCTCACAATCTCTAGTTTGTTCGATTATTCAGGTATCTACATTTTATTTCCCGCGTACCTTCCGCCCCGCGTACTTTCATCCTCATGTACTTTCCTTCCCAAAATACTTTCCTCTCGTACTTTCTACCCGCGTACTTTTCACACCGCGTACTTTCCTCATCGCTTATAATAAAAAATTACAAAACGGTGTTGGTTGGTAGGTTACAGTTATTACAATTTCTTTCTTTAAAAAAATTACATTCATAGTAACAATTTCAAAAACAAACTTTTTTTACATAAAAGTGTTTTAATCAATTCTAAGTTGTTATCATGTGATCAGCAGTAAACGGTGTTGGTTAGTAGGCTAACGTTATTACAATTTTTTCTTTAAAAAAATTACATTCACAGTAATAATTCCAAATACAAACTTTTTTTTTTTGTTTTAATCGATTTAAATTGTCTTTATCTGATCGGGGGTAAACGGTGTTGGTTGGTAGGTTACAGCTTTTCCTTTTTTTTAAATTGCACTAATGATAACAGTTTTAAAACAAACTTGTTTTTCACGTACATTTGATTAAATCACTTTAAATTGTTTTCATGTGATCGGGGGTAAACAGTGTTGGTTGGTAGGTTACAGTTATTACAATTTCTTTTTTAAAACAATTACATTCATAGTAACTATTTCAAAACAAACTTTATTTTCACGTAAATTTGTTTTAGTCCATTTAAATTATCTTTATCTGATCGGGGTAAATTTGCGGTATGCGGAGAGGAAAGTACGCCGGGAGGAAAGTATTCGGGAAGGAAAGTACTCAATGATCAAAGTACGCGGGAGGAAACTATTCTAGGGAGAAAAGTGCGCAGGGAGGAAAGTACTTAGGGAATAAAGTGAGCGTATGGATTATTCATGATAGATACGTAACTATGTTCTACAACGAAAATTTTTTCACTTTGTCGAACTAAATTTTGCGCACTTCCTGTGTAGTCCTACACGTTTTTTAGTATCGGTGGGATGACGCTAAACGCTTGTTTCTATTTGTTTTAGTTTTTGTATGTACTTTACCATCTTTTTCTTCTTTTTAAGAAAGTAACAACCAAGCTAACAACCAAGTAGTGGCGTCGATTATTTCTTAGATGTATTTGTTGGTGGCATAAAGATTATACTGGAATTATTAGTTCAGAGAAAACGTTTTGTATCACAACGTTTTTGATTTATTAGTGTGCCGGCAGCCTTATACGCGATAGATAAAAACAACTCTAATGCACACTTTTGGGCATTTTTAATTTACAAAATTAACATTAAAGGTATACAGGGTGAGCTTTTAAGGCGTCAAAGCTTTATTACTCATATGTTTTTAAAGATATCAAAACTATCTAAACGGTGTCGTAAACGGTACATTTGAGCGCAGTTTTTAAAAAATTTTTGTTATATACAGGGTGTATCGTTTATACAGGGTGGTTCTAAGCAAAATTGTTTTCAAATATGTATATATTTTTACATATTTAGATAAATAATAATCTAAGCTTTTCAAATATATTTTATTTTTAACATTTAGCTAAGCCGTTTAAAAGTTATTTTAATTTTTCTTCATAAAATAGGCTTTGCGGGAATTTCTTTAAGAAGTCATAAAAAACTTGTCTTTTATTACATCAAATTGAGATTTAGTGCATTATTAGATAATACTTGAAAGTAAGTTGTTATCATAAAAACACCCATTTATGTGAAAAGATTCCGCTGCTGTGATTTTTTAACTTCGTTACATTTCAAACCTCCATAACTTTAAAAATTTAAATTGCACGCCCTGTATATTATTATTAAATCGTATACACCATTTCTTTTAACAACTTTTTTATAATACTAATGCTATAGCAAAAATTGATACTTCAAAAGATATGTTGTATTTTTTTTTAAATTAGTACAAATTTAATGAACATTTATTAACAATAAGTGTGTTATGAAGAACAATTGCTTTTGTTGACTTATTCGCTTTCGTTACGTCAAAAGTGTGTTTATCTTTTAATTTTTGTAAAAAAGAAGAGTTGAAAGTGAGGGAGAAAATGAAAACCTTGTTTTGCAAACTATTGTAGAAAAATTCTCACACTAGTACGAGAGCGATAAGTGAGCAATTACCAATATCGGAAACTAGCGTTTGTAAAGTAATTAAAAAGAACAAATTTCACGCATATCATGATGAAAACACATTTAAGGGTGACGGAAAGGTAAATATCTATAACATTCATTATTACGACAACGTTAATCCTTATTTTACACGAACGCGATCACCAACACCAATGGTCCATTAATGTTTGGGGAGGTATAATAGGCTCTAGAATATTAGGACTTTTTTTCTTTGATGGCCCTTTGAATGAAGAAATGTACTTGCATTTTTTGCAAAACGACTTTCACGAGTATCTTGAAACTTTACCATTAGATATTTTCCGTACAATGTGGTTTCAACAAGACGGAGCTCCACCACCACAGCCGTAGAGTAAGACAGTACCTAGAAAACAAATTACATATTTACAGAACATTGGACTGGTAGAGGACGTCCAATATTGTGGCCAGCCAGGTCACCGAATTTATCAAAACTTGATTTTTATTTTTTGAGTTATGTTAAAAACAAAGTTTACAAAAAAAAAGATCACAACTGTGGAAGACATGAAAGAAAAGACTTTAGAAAATGTAAACAGATTATTTTTGAGACGTGTCGAAGAACGCTTAAACCAAGATGGTCGTCATTTTGAGCAGTTTTTATAATTGTATTATTATTGTTTTTATGGCACACTTATTGTTAATAAATGTTTGTTAAATTTGTACTAATTTTAAAAGAAATACTACATAATAATTTTGATATCTTTAAAAACATAGGAGTAATCAAGCTATCCCGTCTTAAAAACTCACCCTGTATATTAAAAAATGATGGTGGTTATTAATTATGTAATTTGTGTAAAAAAATAACGCAAAATCTACCAAAGTATAATATTCGTGCAATCACTTTCATAAAATTTTTGGAATCTTTTGTCGTTTCTAAAAATTTATAGCGCAATTCATAATCTTGTTCCTGCCGTTAAAACTATATGTTATTTCTTGCTGAACAGATAAAGGCCTCTTTAATTTTTCATAACAAATTGCTTTCTTTTCGAGAATTGCACGCAATTTTTTATGTCCACGTATAACGGTTTTTCATGTTCACAGGGTTGATTATTAATATATATTGGCTGATTTTATACATTTTTTGTGATAACATGTGGTATTAAATGCACGTAAAATACACACATACATTTCATCATAACACTCCTCGAAAATAAAACTACGTATAGGAAAACATTACAGAAGGTTTTTATACTTAATAACTGAGAGATCTGAAAAACGATCTAAACGCATTCCAAATATGGATTAAGAGGTCATTGCCATTTCACAATAAATTCTCCTTTTGCAATTTATAATAAACTCTATTGGAAAAGTGATTATTCAAAAATGTTAGTCATAGATTTATGTTTAAAATGAGTATTTTGTGATCAGGCACCTAGGTTAGGAGTCGGTTGTTTTCCATGTATCAAGTTTATTTGTGTGATTGTTTAAAAGAGTTATGGTAACAGATAATTGTATTATTATTTTTAATGTTGAAAATTTTTTAGTTACAATTACTTAGTAGAATTTTATAAGGTAGGTTTTATAACGGTATTATGAAATACGTTTGAAAGTAACGAAAAACCAAAAGCTTCTAAAATTGAGACTCTCGAATTCTCTTTAATCAATTTTTATTTTTGAATCTTATTACATAAAGAATTACAATAGTATATTATAAACCTAGGTAGTGAAGTAAGTCATTATTGCCCGACCGCTGAGTTTATAATCAGCGAGAGGGCAATAATGACCTTCACTACCGTAGTTTATATACTATTTTTTCACTACTAGCTACTAAACTTAATTGGAAGTATTTTAATTTTTGAATTTTGTAAAACTATGAAAAAATATGTTAGTCTTGATTTGAATAGAAATCACTATTCATTTGTTTATATCAGACATTTGAAAAAGTGTAATTTCAAATTTGCAATTACTATTTTTATTTACAAATATTTTTATCATGTCTAGTGATGAAAGTGAAGGGTGTACTCCTCCAGAATTGCATGTAGCTGCAAAACAAGTATACAATAAATTGCTTCCAGAAAAATCAAAACATTTATATTTAAAAAGTATACAAGGATTTCAAGGATTGGTGTCACACAAAAATGTTACTACAGTAACAGAAAACGTGCTGTTGGTATATTTTCAGGAGCACGCAAATGTAAAAAGGCATCTACTTTATGGTCAACATTTTCAATGTTAAAATCTACCCTTGCAATTCGAAAGAATATTGATTGCAGAAAGTATCCAAAACTTATATCTTTTTAAAAAGGCAAAACAGGTCATACAAAGCAAAAAAGGCACCTGTTTTTCCAGAGAACAAATTATAAAATTCTTGACTGAAGCACCTGATGACTTTTTCTTTCTACAAAGGTAAATGTAGTAAATTTTTGTTAAGAATTTACAGAATAATCTAGTTTTCTATAGGCAATTCTGGTCGTTGGAATAGCAGGGGCTTGTAGAACAGTTGAACTTGTGAAAATGATGTTCAGAGATGTTGATGTACGAGGAAATGATCTTGTCGTAGTAACCATTTCAAATAGTAAAAATGACACTAGCCGGAACTTTGTCATAACTGATCCACTGTGGCTTAAAGTAGTGTTAAAATATGCAGGCACTCGACCAACTTCAGATATGCAAAGATTTTTATAAGATTTCATAGTGGTAAACCAACCAAGCAAAATATAGGTCATAATACTATCAGTAATGTGCCAAAAGTAGTTGCCAAATATCTAAAATTAGAAGATGCAGATTGTTATTCTGGTCATTCCTTAAGACGTACCTCTGCGACCATGTTAGTAGAAAGCGGTGGCGATATCTTATCGTTGAAACGCCTAGGAGGCTGGAAAAGCTCTACGGTAGCAGAGGGATATGTTGAACAATCTCTTACTGACAAGAAACGGATTGCGTCAATGCTACAAGGAACCTTCGTTTCAAATCATATTCAGTCTTCTTCGTACATTAGTGCCACTACGTCTAATTCTGCATCAACATCAACAGCAGTTGAAAGTGTCGTTGAAAGTGCAACACTGCACCTTCCAATGCAAAATGTAGCTAATACTTCTTCGATCACTAGTTCTTCGGGAATTAATGTGACCTATAATAATTGTTCGATAAACTATTATTATAAATAGATAGTAATGCCATTGTTTCTAACTTACCTAATGTGTTTGAACTTTTCTAACGTTATTTGTATTCATAAATTAAAAATTGTTTCATTGTTTGAATTTTGTGTAGCTTGAAGTTGTGAGGTTATGTTTATCAACTAACTGAGAACGCAGAGTCGGCTTTGGACTACCAAATTTGTTTTATTATTGACCTAGGTTAATAAAAATTTTTTTATTGACTCGTAGCTTTAAAAAGTTCAACTTCACAACCTGCATTAAGGTTAATATGACTGTGTTTGATAGCTAGTAGTGAAAAAAAACATTTTACAAACTTTATCCCTAAAACTATACAGGGTGTTCGGCAGAAGGGTGAACACAAGAAAATGACAGGTAGGTAAGGTAAAATCCGTTAGAAGTTTCTTTGTAAGCTGAAATTACATGGGTAAATTACTATCAACGTAATAATATTAGTGCAAATTACTACTACATCGTGGTCACCTGTGTAATTTCTATTAGATATTTAAGTTACTTATTTAGATATTGATTTAGCCATTCACAAATTTTTAGCTTACAAAAAATATAATAAATAAAATAAACAAATAAACTTTAAGTTTGACATTTAATTTGTATTTAAGAGAGGTTACAGACCATTCCTGCAAAAATTTTATAGTATTCTAACATTAATTTTTTAATTTATTTTAAACCAATAAAAGCAATTTTTTGTTTAAATCAAATCATTACATCAAGTACTTGAAAATTGAATTCGCCATTTTAAATTTAAACAGATCAAAAATTTTGTCAAATTTTAATCGGGTACCATAAGATACTCATAACATTTTAATAGTTTAAAACTGTTAAATGTCATTGAAAATTTTTAATTTTTCTCTTCTAGGCGCTATTTTCTGTTTTGTCTAAGACAGAAGTTTTATTAAATTTAATCCTGAAACACATATTTTGTGACACCATGTAGTATATAACATCAAAACAAAATGAACATCCTTCCTCTTATCTTTTTACCTTTTTTTCTAACACTTCCTTTATTCTCTCCATAACTTGTATTGCTTCTCTCATAATAACTATTCTTTTTCCTCTCTTGACTATTCACATTCTTTCTTCACATGTTCTATATTCACATATTCTATACCTTCTCTTCTCCCCATCCCACTAATACCTACTTGTTATAATTTTCCTCGTTTCCAATTTTAAATCTCGCCACTATTTATCTTCTAAGAGTATATTACCCATTACTTTGACCTTCTGCAACAATTTGTCAATATCTCTCATTATATCTTTTGTCTCCTATCCTTTGCACTTATTTCCTTACTTTGCACATCTTTCTCCTTTCTTATGATTTTCTCTTCTATACTCCATCCTTTATCCCTTTTTCTACCCGCCTCCTTAGCATAACCTTCTATTTCATAATATAGTCTACTATATTTTTGTCCATACTTTATCCTCTGCTCTCTAACTTTTGTCCAACATTCATATAGAATCACATTGTTTGTTATTTTCTTCTCATATCTCACCGTCATTTTTCCCGTCTGCATTCTTAATTTATCTAGTTTCATTTTCTCTTCTTGACTCCTTTGTCTATTTTTCCAACATATTCAAATTTCCCGCTGTAGTTGCTAGTGTATGAAGTTATGTTCAAGACGCGAACGCGACATCGGTTAGTGCAGGTTTATTCCATAAATTAGGTAAGTTATTGATGATAATATGATTTGCTACCACCAGAAACTTTTTGGGTGCTGTTTAATTTGTAATTGATTTATGTTTTACGAAAGAAAAATCACTTTTGTTGATATAATGTGTTAATGTGGCACCAAGAGGTTAGGTTTCCATTGGCGGGCTTGTATTTTGCCAAACCCTTATTGAAAAAAACAAGTGGGCCATCTCTCCCGCACAATCGGGTTAGATGGCTCTGTATTCTAGGGGATAGTTGGCCCATTTAAAAACTAGGTATTCAGTTGTTACTCCACATCATTATATGATGGGGAGTTATGCAGGCGGTTTCTAAACTGAAAATTTTGACTCCCTTTTTAGTATGAAGCAAAAAAATTTTTTGTCTTTAGGCCGGCCGGCCGTCCGTCCGTATGTAAACAAAATTACGACTAAACCACCAGTTCGATTTTCATGAAACTTAGCATGTAGGTGTTATTTATAATTTACAAGATCTGATTAGTTTTTAGAATAATCCATTGAGCCAAAACAGCAGATTACCTACATAGATTTTCTTATTTTTAGATTATTTTCAAAAATATTAATTTTTTTAAATATTTCGTTAAATAAATGTTGTTTGTAATTCATTTCTACACAACTTTTATTTAAACTATTTTGGATCTGACAAGTAATTACTAAGATATGGTTATCACGTGACATTAATTATATCTCCAAAAGTATTAATGGTAGAAAAAAGTTATAGAAAGAAATTTATTGTAAATTACATTATGTAGGTATAATTTTGTTTGAACTTTTTTTCTACAACGCAAATTTCGAGCAACATTTTTTTTCAAATCGAATTTTCTATATATATATATATATATATATACTCTTGTTTTATTTTTTTTAGCAACATGCCGACCGAATATAAACGAAAACAAAACAATTGAAGAGGGTTATGGACACAAGAAGCACTTTTGAATTCTACTGAAGCAGTTCGAAGTGGCAGAATGGGTGTCAATGCTGCTTCCAGAAACTTCGGTGTCCCTGGCTCCTACTTTGAGAAGAAGAATAAAATATAATGACTTATTAAAAAAAGCTTTAGGACCTTCTTCAGTGTTAGGAAATGCGAACGAGGAAAACTTAAAACTCACATCATTAAGCTCCAAAAGTTCGGTTTTGCACCAACCCGCGAAGATGTACGATCGATGGCATTTCATTTGGCAGAAAATTTGGGCATAAAGCATACATTTAATAAGAACAAAGAACTAGCAGGTTATGACTGGCTCAATATGTTTTAAAACGCCATCCTGACCTAAGTGTTCGAAAATCAGAAGGGGTTTCACTTGCCCGCTGCCAAGGCATGAACAAGGTGGAAGTTCAGTCATATTTCCAGCTTTTAGAAAAATTTTGCTTGAAAATGATATTATGAACAAGCCATCAAATATTTTTAATATGGACGAAACAGGATTGCAATTAAATAATAAAACCGGATTTGTCATTGCCCAAAAGGGTTCCAAAATGTTGCAGCAGTTACTTTAGCAGAAAAGGGGGAAAACTATCACCGTTATTTCCTGCTGTAATGCAGAAGGCTCCTTCTTACCACCTGCTTGTATTTTTAAAGACAAAAACAAAAAATCCGAATTTGAAGATGGAATGCCTCCCGGTTCGGCTGTATATATGAATCAAAAAGTCTGCTTATATTAGCACCGATTTGTTTTTGAACTGGTTGAGAACACATTTCGTCCCTAGGAAGCCAAATGGAAAAGTTCTTTTGATTTTGAATAGACACGCAACACATTGCAACTCCGTTGAAATGCTGGAATACGCGGATGCTTGTGGAATAATATTGCTGTGCCTTCCAAGTCACACTACGCAATTTTTGCTACCATTAGACCGAGCATTTTTAAAAGTTTAAAATCAAACTATGCCAAAGCTTGTAATTTGTATATTAAAACAAATCCAACTAGAAAAATCAACAGAATGGTATTTGGGAAACTTTTACCAGATGCATGGTCCAAATCAGCCACGGTAGAGAATGGGGTCTCAGCGTTTAAGGCAACTGGAATCCATCCATATAACCCTAACGCCATTCCAGAGTATGCCTTCTTGAATGATGAATCTGAACCTAGACAACATTTGCCGGATGCTGTAGAAGAAAACATGGACGAAATTATTGAAGAACGCCCTTCGCCTGGTTCATCACAATCAGCTGTTAATGAAAATGAAGTAACTCTTACTAAAAGATACACCAGGAACAATGTTGAATAAAATAAATCCTGTTCCTAGTACGTCACGTGGTGTTCAGGAAACCAGAAAACGTAGTAAACAGGTAGCAGCAATTTTAACCTCATTTGACAACATTGGAAATAGAAAAGCGTAGAAGCAAAAAAACGTATGCTAGAAGAACGTAAAGTGGCTAAACTAGCAAAACGTGATAAAGATTAGAGCAAGAAGTCCAAACTTAAAAAGTTGAAGATGAGTCGTCTTCCGATGAAAATTCTGACTTTGTTTCCCAAGAGTCTGATGATAGTCCTGAGGATGACGACACTGCTGAATGCGTGGGATGTGGAAAACAGTACTCCTCTACATCGAAACAAGACGATTGGATTAAGTGTATGAACTGTGAAAAATGGTTCCACGATGGATGCTCAAAATTTATGAATATTTGCCATTCTTGTGGAAAAGTTTTAGCTTTAAAAAAAAATAAAATGTAGTTCTATTTTCTTCCAAATCTTAGCTTTCTATTGGGCCATAATACCCGGACAATCCGGGATAGATGGCTCTATGCAAGGGTTGCAATTTATTTGTGTTTTGCAAACATGTATGACATTTTCTGTATTTTCTCATTAAAATACCATTTTATAATGTTTTTACTTTTACAAATATTTTTTTCTGTCTGGATACCACTTAAATTTACAATGTCCTAATTAAAAGAAAAAAGTGGGTCATCTCTCCCCCGACTTACCCTATATACCCAAGTGTCTCTCCATCCAAACCCTTTTCTTTTATTTGTTCCATTAGATGCATATAATGTTTTTCTACGTTTCTTCCTCTATCTTAACATGCTTACTTTTTTCCTTACTTATCCTTCTGTTCACAGACCGCCACATTTTTTCTTTGTATTTTAACAACTTAATCTGTTCTTGCATTTTTTCTTGTACGCTCTCTTCCTTCTTTTGCATTGAACATTAAATTTTTTCTTTCAATTTATTATATTCTTCTATCCCCTCTTCTTCTTCCCGGTTTTGTCTACTGACACTCAGTTTTACACTAATTTCTCCTTGACATTTTTCTTTTCCTTATTCTGTTTCTTTACTGCTTTTTCCATTCTTCGTACTAGCCTACTTATTTCTAATTTTGAAAATGTAAAAAAAACTCGTTAAAAAATAGTTCAATTACCAAACTATAGATTATAATATTTATAACAATTTTTTTCTCATTCTTATTTTTATACATATAATTAATACTCTTCAACATACTTTTAAATAAAGATCGCCTACATTATATTGGAAAAATGAAAACAAAAACGATATATTCTTCACTGCCGCTCAAAAAATTCCGGACACCTCTCAAGTGGTTGTTGGTGTAAGTCAGTTTTAATAAGTGTGGTCATGTATTGTTGTCGTAATTGTGATTGTCCTATTTTCAAGAAATCGGTGGTGGTCTTAAAGATATACCAACTCATATTATTATAGTTACTGTTTCCATTAAATCCAGTTTTGGAAGATATACAACATGGAAAGTACCGACCGTTTGGTGATCTAGGACTAGGTTAAGAGCACGGAATGTGGCGACAGAAATTATTACTCCAAGAACATAAGCTAATCGTTCAGCTAAATTAGTTGAGAACAATTCCCTATCTCGCGGAACAGAAAAACATAGAAAACGCTCGTCTCGATTAGTTGTTGATCTTCCACGACCAGATCAATCCTTCTCGAGAAGGATCTTCACGAATACTTCTTCAGCAGTACTTCGCGGTGTATTAAGGTGTTGTGCAATATACCACACTCGTGGGTTATCGTTATTTAAAGCAACAATTCGAGCAGCAATTACAGGTTGCATAGTACACATACAAGTCAAACATATTAAAAAAACAGTCTAAATAAATAACAACTTGATAAGTGAAATTGAATTAATTTGATAAGTGAAATTGTTCAATATTACTTGTAAGCTTTCTGTTAAGAAATAATTATTGGGTGTCTGGAATTTTTGAGCAGCGATATACAAAAACAAATATTCAAACTTTTTCTACTCCTGTATTGTAATTCATATATTAGAGTTTTACAATGTGTACTTTAATGAAATTCATTACGTTACAAATTTTTTATTACAATATAGATTTAGAACCATATAATTGGGTGTTTTCATAAAATTTATATTTCAGAAAATTGTACTTTATTGTTAAGTCATAAACATAAAAGGAAACCCTAGTAACACAAAAAAAATATATGATTTGCTCAATAATAAAAAATTTCATTTTAAAAATATCCAAAGCACTAGCTTTTTAAAATCATTGCCATTGGTCGTCACGTCAATACTCGTATACAGTGCCCGCCATAAAGTCTGCATCTTATGGGAAACTTTTTTATTTGTATGATTATTGGAAAACAAACTTCGGCATAGGTTTTAGCATGATTAATATCTACAAAATAAACAAAACTATTTGTTATGGCACAACTATGACACCGCCAAAATGTCTTTTAAAGTTTTAAAATGGTTGGAAATGCCATTATTTATCAAAACATGGAAAAGTGCCATAAGGAAAAGTTATTTATAATTACATTAAAATTGTAAATGTGATATTTAGCAAGAAAATTTTAATGTTTTCGTTTTTTTTTTTATTTTTTACAAAAATACAGTAACGATTACTTTTTTGTGTATTTTTTGTTTACAATTGAGTTAAATTGATATATTTCAATAAAAAAATACCTAAATGTTGCGTTTCTTTTTTAATTAATTAACTTCTTAAGAACGAAACATTTTTTACAAAAAAATAACATTACAATCTTAAACTGTTTTCATTAATTGTGAACCTTAACAGTGTAATAATGAACGTAAATATTAACAAATCAATTGTTTATTTAAATTAAATTTAGATCACATAACTATAACTGACAATTCCTATTAAAATTTAATTTAAAAGCATTGAAAGATTTATTAAGTATGCATTGAAAATAAATGTTAGCTTTTGTCATACTGATAACTTATTAATGTCAACATTAAAATCTACTTGTTGTACTGCTGTTATTTGTTTAAACAATGGTTACTAAAGAATACAAAATTGAAATTATTTTAATTCATGGCGAAAATCAAACAAATAGAGATTCAGCTGATATTTTTAATCAAAGATATCCCCAAAAATTTGTTTCCCAATCAACAGTTGGACGTATCTTCCAAAAATTTTAAACAACCGGCTTAGTTAAAAATGTTTTCAAAAGGCCACATACAAAATGGATAATTGAGGAACATGAGGAAGACGTTTTACTTGAGTAATAGACTATAAACAAACGTATTTTGCAACAATTTTCGATAGAATTGGCGCAACAGGAACTACTGTAAGGAGAATTTTGAAAAAAAAATAAATATCGCCCATACAAACGAAAGTTTATTAACAAGCTTAAAGAACGCGGTTTTGAAGCTAGATTTGAATTTTGTGCTTGGATACAAGGAAAAATAGAAGAAAATCGAAATTCCGCTAAACAAATATTATTCACAGACGAAGACACTTTTTCTTCCAATGGTGTAGTAAGTTCTCAAAACTGCAGATTTTGGTCTGACGAAAACCCCGGGTTTGTGATCAATTGTAAAGACCAGTACTCTTTTAAAACTAATGTGTAGTGCGGTATTTTTAATGGAAGACTATTGGTGCTTATATTTTCGGCAAAATTTCAATTCAGAAAGATATTTGAACTTCCCTTATGCATGAAATTACTGAAGTAACGGACGACATGTCGTTGGAGGAAAGGTCAGTGTTATGGTTTCAACAAGACGGTGCTTCAACTCGCAGTACAGGCAAATGGATTGGTAGATATTCTCAATACTTATGGCCAGCAAGATCCCCGAACATAACGCTCCTAGGTTTCTTTTTATGGGGATACTTAAAATATAAAGTTTACCATCGGAAACCTTTCCGCAACTTCGATTATTTAGAATACACCATCAGGATTATCTGTCTTGAAATAGACCCAATAATAATAATGGCATTTCCAGCCATTTTAAAATTTTAAAAGACATTTTAGGGGTGTCATAGTTGTCTCATGACAAATAGTTTTGTTCATTTCGTGGATATTAATCATGCTAAAACCAATGCCGAAATCTCTTTTGCAATAATCATACAAATAAAAAAGTTTCCGATATGGTGCAAACTGTATATCAAATATAAATGGCGGTTTGTTTATGTAATGCACCACTAATTCATTACTTAAAAAACAAATCAAACAACCCATATTATAATATTTATACGAAAATTGACGTCACTACATAGACGACTTGTTTCGGCGCCAATTTTCAGTATTTGAATTAAATACACTGTTTAAAAAGTACAATGTAATTTAAAAAAATATATAACAACTGGAAAACGTCTTTTATATGTACAGACTTCAATTTCCCACATTTTATAAAAAGTAGGAAAATACTGAATTGCGATATTACGTAATTATTAAATGTGCTATGAGTACGATAAATTCAGAACCAATAGAAATATACCGTTGTCTATTGCCCTTATCGACTGGTGCTGTGGCTAAATGTCAAACATAAATTTAGCAAATTTGACAATTCGTAACTATAGTAATAGTGCTCAATTATAAAATTACTGTTTCTATTTAAAATTATGAGGTCGTAGAAAAATAGTGTATGCAATTCGCATATAATGACTATTAAGACACTCTGCAACATGCATTAGGAAATAGTAAACATTACACGCTCATTGCATAATATTCTATTATCCACAAAATTTACAATTAAAATTTTTATTAAAGTATTATGCATTTCATATAAGGCTTAATAACTTAGAAGTTTAATGCTTAAAACAATTTCAGATTTTATTACAAGCAATTAAATTCGCCATTTTAATAACTTAATTTAAGCGCCTCTAAAACAAATATTGTTTAAACTAATTTAAAATTTAAAGATTTTTAGAAATTTAAAAACGTACAAACGGCTATGTAAAATCTGAATGCCGAACAAATTTGAATTATTTCTTTAAATTTATATTCAAATTTACTCCTTCAAGTACATTTTAAACGAACGAAAAGGGCTAAAATAATTTATATCAGTATTGTAAATTTACATTTGTTTAAATAACATTAACAATAACTTTAGCTTGTATAAAATTTTAATATAATTCTTTTGTTTCAGACATTCTGCGTTGTTTCCAAGCGATTTCGTAAAAACTACATTCATCGTTTCACCGCCACCAATTCGTTTTTTGTCTTCAGTCCGTGGAATCCTATTCGTAAAGCGTGTATATACATATCAACAAATCAATATTTTGATTACATTGTTATGGCCACTATTTTGCTCAATTGTGTCTTCCTAGCCATGACAGAAACCATCGAAGAGGCTGAGTAAGTTACATTATTAATATTCAACTAATTTACTCTAAAAACAGTAAATTGCTTTTAAGAGTTTATTAATATGCTACAGTTAATTTTAATTATTCTAAACCGCAACTTGAAATTTATTGGGAATTTTAGAATGGAAATTTATTGAATGCTATAATATCATTTCTGAGAATTGTATTTAATAGAACCTCGACGCGATTATTTAATATCAACCTGCTTTTACAAAATTAATGATTTTTTAGTACAAAAGGATTAAGAATGAATACTATAACATTAATTTTTTATAAAACTACAGCTACTTGTCTCTCAAACATATCAGCATTTTACATGCATTTGCAACATTTTATCAAAAGCATTTTATTCAGAAAACGTTTAAGTTATTTTTAGTTGAAAATAATAATTGAATATGCAGTTCTTGTATCTTGTAACGAGAGACATCTAATTTTTTTTTTACTAACTCTTATACTATGACAGTATTACAACATTTCGATACTGACCTAGTACATTTTTCTAAAAGTCTTTATTTCTTTTGTTTTATATTTGTTAATTTGTGTTATTGTTTGTGTTTAATAAATAAGGTGCGCCACTGAAGGAAATATATGACACGTGTGTGTCCTGTTGCATTCCAGAGAAATATTTTTTTACTGCTACGAGCCCTAACACAATCATATTTGGAAGTTAGCTGTTCTGTATAAATTTTTAATAAAAATGCATCAATGTCACAAATTTATTGTTAAATTTGATGACATATAAATATTCGGACAATTTGTTTCAATATGGCGTTGCATCATAATAAGTGATTTGCATTGATTTGATAGAATCTCATAATTTTTAACTAATGCCGAAAATTAAAAACATTTCATTGTTAACCATTTCCTAATTGTTTGTTCATGTTATGCCACACCGCCTCAATGATATTTAAATCAGAGCTGCTGGAGGCTGATCTAGAAAACTGATGATGCAAAATTTTTGTAATTTTGGTCGTATGGCATGATGCCCCATCTTGTTGAAAAATAAAATTGTTTGTAAACGATTAATATACTTTTACAATATTAACCAATCAAATTGTCAATTTAAAAAAAATGACCAATGAGATTCTTTTATAGTGATAAAAGTGGCTCTCGCTAAGTGGAAAAAAAAATCGATAAAATGTACCTTGCTGGAAACACTTCTTCTGTCAACCTAAAAATTAATGTCAAACATTTAAAATTTATCAAATATTAACGTTTTAAAATATACATAATGTTATCGATTATAGCGGTCTTTAATCATATACTAATCGTCTGTAATACACACGCAGTTGATTTTGTACTCGGGTAATTTTTTTTATGGTGAAAAAAGGTTTTTGTGAAAAACAATTAAAACTACTTGTGTATTAATAAAAGATCAATTTAGAGTTGAAAGCAACAATTTAAGCTTAAGAGTCGACTATTATTTTTGGCCATTATTTCCTTCTCAAACCGTACGCTGACATATTGCTCCAAAAAATTACAACTGCAAATACTTAATTCTCCGTTATATAAACTCATGTTCAAAATTAACGCGTCACTCAATGTTTCTAATACAGGGTAGGGCACTACCAACGAATTATTCTGTAGTACTAAAACGACAAATAATGTAAGAAACCTTAAGAAATACATATAGATTATTTGAAACCACATTTTAAAAATATTTTCGATTGTACAAGGTGCTCCAAAAACACGCACTATATTAAAGTTGGGTTATTTTAAATAGAACACCTTCTATTTTTGAAATGTAGGATAAAAATAGTGTATGTTCTTTAACATGTCCCTATACCAATTTACATCAGATTCTGAGATAAATCGATTTTACCTGATTTGCAGACCCTCCAAAAAAATGCAATAACTTCAAGATAAATAAAAACAAGCAATTTTGTTTTACATTACCTTACTAAATACCTTCAACATCCCTTTTGTAATATTTACTATTATGTTATGATGTACAGAGTGTTTTAAATACTACCGCATAACGCTAACGACTTAAAACTTAAATAACTTGCTTAACTTAAATGGAACACCCTGTATTTCTGTAGCCTGTTGGTATCGGAACTAGTTACCTTTCAATTGGTATTAGGGTTACCAACCCCTAACTCTGATAGTTTTCGAGATATTTTAAAATTTGGGAGTTTAACAATTTGCAATTTACTGGAATTTAAGTTACCTGTGAGATATCAGTAAAATGAACATTATCTTTCAAACATTTTTAATGTATAGGCCAATCCAGCTTTAAATATTAACCTTAAAAAATTTTTAGAACAAAATAACAGAAATGTGCTCATGACTTATGCCGGGCTCTAAAAGTCAGTCGAATCACGCCCACTTGTCACAAACAACAGCAACCGTTATTAGTTTCAGCAAAAATCGATGACACTGTAAACATTGGTAACTTTGTTAAAAAATTCTAAAAATAATGGTTTTCGAAATTATCGTACTAGTATTAGAGGGATTTGTATTACATTCTTAATTAACAAGTTGAAGTTTGATGTTTACAGTATGATCGATTTTTGATGTACTAAATAACGGTTGCTGTTGTTAAACGTCGGTAAATTGTGATCGGTGTGCGTAATTCGACTGACTCTTAGAGCCCGGGATATTAGTCGTAAGTACATTTTTGTTTATTTTTTCTGAAAAAGAAATAAATATTTTTAAGGTAAATATTTAAAACTGAAAGTTGCAAGATAATGTCCATATTGCGGATATTTCACAGGTAACTTAGACTCCAGTACATCGTAAATTGTTAAACTTCATCAAATTTATAAATATCTCAAAACTATCAGAGATTAGAGGTTGGTAACTCTAATACCGACTAAAGGTAACAACTTCCAGCTTTCAACAAGTTACAGAAATGTAGGGTGTTTTATTTAAATTAAGCAAGTTATTTACAGTTTTAAGTCGTTAGTGTTATCGGCAGTAATAAAAACACCTCTGTAACATAATAGTAAATATTGCAAGATGTTGAAGGCTCTTAGTAAAGTAGTGTAAACCAAAATTGCTTTGTCTTATTTATCTTGAAGTTATTGAACTTTCTTGGAGGGTCTGCAAATCAGGTAAAATCGATTTATCTCAGAAACGGAAGTAAGTAGGTACTATAGGAACATGTTAAAGAACATACATTATTTTATCGTACAATTCAAAAATAGAAAAAAATACAAAGTAATCCATTTAAAATAACTCAACTTTGATATGGTACAGCACCCTGTACAATCCAAAATATTTTTAAAATATAGTTTCAAATGTTCTTGACATATGTATGCCTTAAAATTTCTAACATTATTTGTCGTTTTAATGCTATAGAATAATTCATAGTAATGCCCCCACCCTATATATATTTTTCTATAATTTTTGTGTTTTATAAAAATTTTTTGGTTTTATCTAATATAGTCTAGTAGATTAATGCCACAAAGTAGTTTTGACATTTCGGCTAAAAACAAGTGTTCCAATTACGAGTTTGTTAATTTTTTGCATGTGTAGAATAAAGTCAATAAAGTTTAAATTCAAAATCATGAACCGACCACATCTTTTAAATTAAATTTGTTAGAAAAAAAACGTACAATTTGCTGGACGTAATCATACGACAGTCAGTCTAATGGTTAGAAAATTTTGAAAATCAGATTGCACTCGAATAGATAGAAAACGACTAAGAAGTGCAAGGTATGATCGTTTTTTTTGCAACTGCAAGTTTTCAGAATAGAAACTCAGTAACCAACTTGAAATAGTCAGAAATTTTCGTGTTCTGCTTTAACTATAAGAAGAAGATTGAGGGAAGTAAGATTGAGTAGTAAGAGGCCTGCAGTTGGACCATTACTTACCGAGCACACAGAGTACCACGTTTAAGATTTGCTAAAAAATCAAGCAGATCTTACACTTCAAAATTAAAGCAAGTTTGCTTTCGTGCTGAACTAGAGTAAGTTCAAATAAGAGGTCAATATTTAAGTGGACTGCCCACCTCGAAACCTAGACTTAAATCCGATTGAGCACGTTTGGGATACTCTAGATCAGTAAGGTTGTATTTTCCAGCTCCTAGTTAACTCCGAAAATTGAAAGAAGTGGTTTTTCACGATTGGGATAATATTCCCCAAGAAGCAATCCAAAATTTGATAGTGAGCTTACACGACGAATACATGCGGAGCTAAGGGGAGAGTGTCACGCGTTATTAATTTTTATTCTTTTGTTCTATTTTTTGCTGATTATAGACGAATTATATTCCGAAGACAAAGTTGACTAAGGGTCATCAACAGAGTGGCCCCAGCAACCCCTATGTCAAAAACCTTTAATCGCATGACGGGTCGACAGGTACTTCACATAAAAGCCCTTTCAAGTTTTTATTCAGTTATATGCATCTTATTTTCGGTCAGGTGGCCCCAAAGAACTCCGAAAACTCTATTTTCGAAAATTAAAAAAAATCAGAAAATATTGCAATATGATCGAAATGCCAATTCATGTTTCAACAATAAAATTTGTCCTGACAAATGAACAAGTGCCCCAGCAACCTCCACTTCAAAAATTCCAATTTACAGGGTTGGTCAAGTGGCACCTCATATGAAAGATATGTATGTATCTATTCAACATTTTATTCCGAGAAGGGGGCTTAAGAGGGCCCAAGAACCTCCTTTTTCTAGAAAACAATAGAAAATGCAAAAAACGCTGAACTAGTTGGTAAGATTGAAGTGGACCTCTCGTATCGATAACATTTCTCTGTAAATGCTAATAGGGGCAGCTTCTCAAAAATATTAATAGAATGGGGGTGGAGTGACACTTTGTACGTATGATATGTATGATTCTTTGCAATCCACAGACATTTTGTGCAATTTGAACTTACTGCTACGGCCAAAGAAAGAAGAATTTGTTTCAGTTTGGTAGTGTATGTAATTTAAAAAGTAATTTATTCCTATAAAATAATAACTGTAAGAATTTCCGAACCGACCAAGCGTCAAGGTTAACAAATGTCCTTTATAAACATCAATTAGCATTCTTGACCATATTGTAGTATTTTCAGATTTTTTTAATTTTTGAAAATAGGACAGTCGAGGGGCCTCTGGAAAAATAATGAAGGTGTCCGTCCAACTGTTTTTTTGAACAAATGCTTAAGCTAAGGGGTGGATTTAGATTTGTCTCACTTACCTTTACAAAGACTAAAGGTCCTCAATTCGAGTCACAGTCGGGATTGTCAGGCGCCACCCTAATATTTTAATTAATTATGTCAAATGTTCACTAAAGAAAAGGGAGAAATGCAAATATTTGAAGCAATAAAAGAATAACATAAGTACCTACGACCAGTTGTCTATTAATTAAAATCTTACAATGTTTTCCGATGCTTATCAACACAATAGAACAACAAATATGCCGAAACGGCCAAACTACTCCGATACCGGGCGTGACGGAAGGTTTTACACCGCGTTCCTAAAACTAATACAAAAATATTGGGTTCGATCATGCTGAACCACTACAACCCGAAAATACTATATATAACCTATACGGTACATAATTAACTCAATACGCGTAAACATAACGAAAGTCACTAACTTGCGGAAGCGTCTAGTAAAGAGTACTTACAGTTGAGGTTTTCTTTCTTCTAATCTAAAATGCGGAAGATGAACCATTTGTTGATGAATAATTCACTCGGAACCATTAATTGCAGAATAATCCAACAGGAACCATTTATGTTAATCCGAAGTCTCGTCTAACATGCTCATAACTATATTGCATGTTTCTTAATTAAAATTTCGTGCGCACAAGATATTGTCCAACATCCGCAGTGCGGTTATTTCTGATTTCAGCATTAACCAAACGTTATTCTCTTTCACGGCCACGAAACGAGATGTCCTTATTGTGGATACACGTAAAACATAATTTTACTCGCGCCCTCAAAAAGTTTGCATTTAAACTTTTGGCACTTACGGCGGTTGTTTTAGTTTAATTAAAACAACATGAATCTGCGCTATTCGGTACACGTCAAATAACTACTTCTTACTCATAGTGAATCTGCTTAAAGACTAACTTAAAAACTATTAACAATCAGGTAAAAGAAGCAAGTCTCCTCTCTTATCATTTTTTTCACAAAGACGTTACAAAAATAATTGCGCTAACATTTTCTTAGAAGTAACAAACAAAACCGACTACTCAGAAATTTTGACCGTGGATATAATCCGTATGTTATTTTTTAGTCAAAACAAAAACTCTATTTAATTGATAACGGCGCCCGACACCGAGCTGTTTTTCCAGGGAACAAACAAATAAACCTTAAATTCAAAGAAATTAAGTGTGAGAACTTTGAAATTAGCGTTTCATCAAAACCCTAATTGCTTGAACGTGACGATAAGCTATTCTCCACATCAACTGAATTAAAAATATCAAATGACCAAAAACAATATTCCGACAAACATGACCATAAACACACGTGCATTGCAATGTAAATGAAATACTTTATAACTATAGTATAATCCAATTCAAAGAGCTTTTACTAAGCAAAATCATTTGCGCTTACAAAAAAAAACAATTTTTAACCAAAAAGAGGTGACAATCTGCGTCTTGCCTGTGGTATGTTTCTGTTTTCATATAAGAAAACGGTTAGATGTTTACACTAGGTTTGTTATAAATTTATAGCGATTGCGACAAAATGATAATTGATAGTTTTTGTTTGACTACTTATAGTAATTTTTTTTTGGTTAGGTGTATACAGGGTGTTTCATTGGGAAACGAGCATACGTTAACTGCAGGTGGGGGACATCTAGGTAATTTTGAAATACCACCATATGATTGATCTAGTGTTCTTTATAACCGAAATACAAAGTGTTTTATGTATTTGGTCCAGTTCTTTAATGGCTTACAACTTAAGATTTGTTCTGTGTATTTTTTAATATTTGGGCTGCACATTTTTCATAATAACCATTAATATACGAGGCTAGTTCAATAAATACACGTTCGAGCGCTGTGAAACGATTGTTAGTGGAGCTATAATCGTACAAATTTGCGTAGGCCAGCGGCTGCTATATAGCTGTCTATTGTGACACATCCCTCGTGATATTTGTACAGAAGACAGTTGTTGTGCGCGTTTCATTATGGCAGGTCTTATAGTTGGAGCGTCCAAAACCGATTACCGAGCAGTCATACAGTTTCTGCATGCTGAGGGCAACACTCCAGTTCAGATTTATGGGAGAATGCAAAATGTTTATGGTGGAGAGTGTCCTTCAAAAACCACAGTCGTGGAATGGTGTCGGAAGTTCACAGATGGGCGACAATCGACAGCGGATTTGCCAAGGCCGCATACAGCTAACATCATCAAATCACAGATGGAGCGGATGAGGTGGGAGATTTTAGAGCACCCCCTTACAGCCCGGATCTTTCACCCTGTGACTTCCATATCTTCGGACCATTGAAGAAGGCACTTAAGGGACAGCGATTCCAGTCGGACGCTCAAGTCAAGCAGGCAGTTTTGAAATGGTTCCGCGAACAGCCAATGGACTGGTACCACACCGGTATACAGCGTCTTGTGAAGCAGTGGGATGCATGTCTTTGTAGTAATGGCAATTTTGTTTAGTGTAAATAAACCGCTTAGATGTACCACCGTTCGAACGTGTATTTATTGAACCAGCCTCGTATTTATAGAAAAAAAATTCAGGCCCGTCTTTACAAGGTATTTACCAATTCGGTCACCCTTAAAACTTATCAAATTTAAAATTTTTGTTCCTATATTCGGAAAAAGCCCAAAAACTGAATCTAAGGATATGCTTTTGGAGTTTGGCTAGAATAGTTCACTGCTTCTATTTAATATTTAAATTGTTTATTTAAAAAAAGTCAAAATAAAATTCATGGAATTATTTACATTTTAGTTTATTTTAATAAGAATTATCTGATCCTAAACACTAAATATTGTGAGATAAGCGTTAATTATTGTATTTTGGCTTACCACAAATGACATTATTGCAGGTTATGAGACAATTTTTGTAGAAACTAGCTTGCTGTTTAGGTATAAGAAGATAACAGGTCATTGGAAAGGTATTTTAATGGTCTATCAGGACATGTACTTTCAGTCATTTTTGTATTTAGCGGTAAAATCTCGTATTTTTAACTACCCTGTATATCGCAAAGCACACTTATATACACAGAACTAATGTACAGGAACTGGGTAAACCACATCCAAAATCAAAGGAAAGGAACACCAACTGCAGCGTCTATTTAACCAACAGAAAACCACCAAAAACTGCACTGCAGTATCGGTATCGCTGATGGTAACAGCTTAGCTGTTGAAACACGTGTCCGAGTAAAGTTTTTGGTGCAGTTTTTGGTGGTTTTCTGTTGGTTTCACATCCAAAATGTTAGCTTTTTACAAATCCAAATACTGCAGCAATAGACCTTTAATTTAGGCGATGTTTTTAACAAAAATTTCGTAAAACAATTAATATCTCGAAAACCCCAACAAATAGGTGTAGGACAATATTAAGCAAAATTAATCAGAAAGTAATCACGAATCTCTAAGAGTCAAAATATACAGGATAGGTCATTTGAAATAAGAAAGCCACATATTTCCACAAGGAGCGGCAACGTCGCATCCCTGAAAATATTTTAGGTAGATAGATCATCAACAATTACTTAAATAACCAAATTTTTAAAATAATTCTAGGTTTCGTTTTCCGAAAAAGTTTAAGAAACCATCGACTGTAAATCACCCTGTATATTACCTCTAACAATAATTTGATCTTTATTAATCGAAATGCAAACGAAGATACTTTTCACTGTTTCACCCATAAAAATAAGAGAAACGTTAAAATGGTTTTTGACAAGCAATAGAACACTCCCACCCCTTAATTTTTACTTGTTTAAAAATTAGGATCTTTACGAAAATTTTTGTAGTTAGTTCTGCATTACTAATTTTTGCACAAAGTCAAGATTCTAATTAGTACATCGTAGAAAAAGAAATTACAATTAACATTTATAGAAAAAGTTTCAGTTTAGTTCGAATTCCGCCCTTATTAGTAACCGTAAAAGCCAAATTATTTTTGTATTTTATAAAAATATTTTACTTACCTTTTCTCGTCTATTGTTTCATTCATGAATTCTTTCCTTATTATAGTTCCTTGCCGTAAATGGAGTCGGATCTGAAATGAAATAAGCGGATGTGATTACTTTTATTGGATCGAAATACTTCATTTGCTTTATCTTCACTTTCGATTTCAGTCTTTATTGGGGGTTAACTTGGTTCTTTCTTATTCCAACACGAATAACTTTCTTTGGAGCAGCAAAGGTACCTAAGAGAGATAAAATTTTGGGGATTTCTTTAAGATCATCAGCAACTTTTTTCTATAATTGTGATCGTTGATCGTTGACAACGTTCATCAATTTCACTTAAACAATCTTCAAAATTGAATTTATTAATGTCACTCAGATCCGAAGATTTCAACACGCATATTTCTAACCTCATCTTCAACGCCTTTAATCCAACTGAAAAAATTCCTCGAATTTTTTTCCTGCTTAAATTTATCAAATTGTTTTATAAAATTATTTTTAATGATATTTATCGAAACAGCGAAAATAGAACCATCTGAAGTGGAACAATTTTTACAGACCCACGAGTTTTTGTTATCTAAAAATTTCATTTAATTTGGTATCTCAGAGTTGAAGTCATTTTCGGTGATAGTGCTTTTTACAGGATGCATTGCACTTTATAGAGGGTGTTGTAGGAGTAACAGCTGATTCACACAATAAGCAGTTGTTAGGCATATTATCGATTAAAGGAGGATGTAAACTATTTCACACCTGCCGTGTCCGTCGCGGTGACTCACTAAAGATGCAAACATAGTGGACTACGACGAGGAAAGTATAGGAGAACAAATAAGAGTAATTAATAATTACTAATAAAAAAATTTCAATGTGGTACATGCACAACGTTATGGTTTACCATATCCGAAAGTTGTTCGACGGAAAAATATCCGAAAGAAAAGTATTCGAAAGAAATTTATTCGAATGAAATTTTTGGAACGGAAATTTGTTCGAATAGAAAAATTTCTTGTAATAGTATCTCAAAAGGACAAAACATTATATTTTCATTAAGTAGTCAAGATTATTAAGGAAAGTACACTTATAATGTACTTCACTATAAGCAAAATGTGTGTCTTACGACATCTCGTGTAAAACATTGACACATATGAATAGTATAAAAAGAAAAGAAAAATGCCAACAGTTAATTGTAACGACATGTGTGCGTTTAAAGTGCATAGCGCTATCTAAGCGACAGCTTTAATGCTTGAAACACACGTGTGTCGATAAAGCCAAGTAAAACTTGTACAGAAGCATAACACGCAACGAAAGAACACCTGATGCCGCATTTCGCTCTTATTATGAGCTTATCAGAGGTGTATACTTAAGTGCGGTATACAACTGTACAAGACGACGGTTGGTCTTTTAAACTCTCGTGGAGCAATGAACATAAGCAAAATGTGTGTCTTACGACATCTCGTGTAAAATATTGACACGTATGAATAGTATACTCTAAGAAAAAATGCCAACAGTTAATACTTCACTATGTTTATGCTTCAGATAACATTATAACGTCCTATTGGTTTCAAAAAAACAAGACACCTGAATTTAGAATATTATAATTTTTTTTATTTGGCGTTCCATTGTTATATTTACCACACGAAGAAATATACAGCTTCTGGTAAATAACGACAATTGGTACGCTGACTGAATGTTTAAAACTGTGCCATTGTTATTTGAACAATTATATACAATTCATGCAATTACTGAATGTGTAGCAATTCCATTAGTGTTTGGATTATTACCCAATAAAACTGAAGCAGTATGTGGTGGATTATTAGGTGCACTTAAAAACTTAGAACCTAGAATAAACTAGAATTCGACTTTGAACCGGCAATGATTAAAGCTATTGAAGCAGAATTTCCGGAAACGACGGTGCGTGGTTGCTTTATTCATTTCAAGCAATGCATATATCGACGTATTCGAGCAGATGGCTTAAAACCCACCTACGACAATGATGTTGAGTTTGCTTTGAAGATGAAGATGTTATCAGCATTAGCATTTATTCCTTCTGCACAAGTTCAGAATTCTTTTGAAGCTCTTATAGATAATGGACTGTTTCCAGAAAAAGCACAGCCAGTGGTCGACTACTTTGAAGACAGTAGATAGGTCGCCCAGATCGCCGAAACCGATGTCGTCAACCACGTTTCCAAATTACAATGTGGAACTGTTTTGATTCTACTACATACGGAATTCCAAAAATGAATAATTTAATAGAGGGATCGCATCATGGATTTGAGTTGCAAATTGGGGCACACCATCCAACAATTTGGAAGTTTATCGAAACTTTAAAAAAAGAACAAAGTGTAAATACAATGCAAATTGAACAATTGTATGCAGGTAAAAACATAGCAAAAAAAGTATAAGGAGTGTGCACAACGGTTATTAAATGTCGTCAATCGATGCGAAAAGGGATGCGATGTAATTACTTATCTGCGTGGCATTGAACACAATATTGTATATTAAAATAAATTCGTATATTTATGTATGCATATTTATAAATAAAATATAACATTCTAAAGCATTCCTTTTTCCGGTGAACAAATTTCATCAGACAAATACCCGTCAGAACAAATTTTATGTAACCATGCTTGGTTTTACCTTACGCACCTGTCACAGTGATAAATGTGCTCAATTGTGGACGAGGAATATATAATTTCCATCTATCAGCTTGCAAAGCTGTGCCAATTATTATGGAGTCATGAATAATTTCTTGTATTCATACTGCGTTTACGAATTTGCATATTTTCTTAGAACTACTAACATTACTACTATTGCTTGTTAAAACTCGTGCTCTTAAAACTACAAATACTCTAAGCGTTATAAGACGTTTTGAATCTGCCACATCAAAGCCGTCTTGACGCCAAAATGTTATAACATCGTCTTGGCACATAGATGTTTTTGGCAACAAAACGTTTTAACGTCAGTTTATTCAAATAATGGTGCAACGGTTTCTATCCAATATAATAATATGCTTTTTTAATTAAAAATAAGTTTTAGATTAAAAATCCAATGTAACGTCCATTGCCAATTATTTTAGTCAAAATTATTAGCACGTTACAAGGTATTTTTACCTAAAAAATAGTAAAGCTGTAGTCATTCGAAATCGATGTTGAATGAACTTCGTTGCGAACTCAATCCCATTGTTAAGCATTAATGCCCAAACATCCGCGGTTCAAAAATAATTCCAAAAATGTTATAGCTGTCCGATGCAGGCATTGAAAGGCCAATTAAAAAACTCACTCATTCACATGTTTATACGCAGTTCGTCGTTATTCAGTTTTTTCTTTCATTCTTAGTTTAAGATTAGGTACCTATCGTTTTTGCCGCCAAATTCTTTGACAGATTAGAATCCGATTTGGATATTTATTTATTGACGTTATAATTTAACAGTCGATCCTGTAAACAATAATCGTTATTAATTTGTATTAGAGAAAAAATCCGTTTTGTAGATATACATAATGTTTATAAAAATAATAAACAGCAGATAGAGAATGGATTTTTGCCTTTTCTTAATTAATTTTTATATGAACCAGTTAATCAGGTATACATAGAACAATTGTGGTACAATCGATCAAACATTTTATTTAAATCATTAATTTCTAATTAATGGTACGTCAGGACACCAAAGGCTTTTTTATATCAGAAATCGAACTATTATATACTCCTTCTTGACTGTGTTCTATGTGTTCAATCTATATAGTTACATATACATTAACACAGATTTCTTATTAAGAAAAGAATGGTCTAGACATTAGTTCTCAAAAAAATCTAATAGTGGTTAAAATGTGACGGAATTTAAAAAAAAATTTTAAATATTATTTTGTTTCATTGATAATTAAAGTTTTGTTAATTTTGAAAAATTTTGAAATTTTTATGAAAAACTTGAATAATTAACACACATTTTGTTAATGTTAGTTCTCCTAAGTCAATCCATTGCTGAAACATTAATTTTTTCTTAATTTAAAACTCCACGTTGAAAAGTCTACCGTATTTTAGGGTTCGTAATATGCCCTTTTCTGTGTCGGATGCAGAACACCTTGGGTATTTATTCAATAATTAATTCACATACTAGTTATTTAATTTTTTATTACAAACGGCAAGAATTATTGTAGTTTTTTAATTATTATATAATTAAAAATTATTCTATTGAAACAATCTTCTTGCATTATTTTTGTTTGTATTGAACAATATAGTTATTTATGATATAAGTGTTAAAAGTGAGATTTTATTTTGCGAGTGGGGAGGATTACGGAACGAGCGCAGCGAGTGGAGCAACCCCACTCGTAAAATATAATCACTTTTAACACGTATATCATACAACATTTTTTCTACAAACGCCACTATTGAAAACAGCTAAATGTATAAAACCTTTAAAGATTACCGAAAAAAATCAGGCAGTCTGTGACATTTACAAAACAATCAAGTTCGCTTATTGTTTGACAGTTGCAAAATATTAGATTCATGAAATTTAAGATGAGTGAAGAAATTCCAATAGAAATAGTAGTAGCTGCTAGTAGAGCAACATTAGATTTGTTGCCCACTAAATCCGAGCAACAATATGAATTAGCGTTTCAGCGCTTTCAAAAGTGGTGCGCCCAAAAGAATGTTGTAGGAAAATATAACGAAAGTGTTATGTTAGCTTACTTCGAGGAACATTCCAAAATATGGAAATCTTCTACACTTTGGGCACATTTTTTCATGATCAAGGCAATGTTGAATGTCACAATTAATCACGACATCGGTAAATTTTATAAACTCATTGCGTTCTTGAAGCGCAAAGGAGAAGGATACCGTCCAAAAAAATCAAAAATTTTCACCGGAAAAATATTGACAAGTTTATTGGTGAGGCACCAGATAATAAGTACTTAATGTTCAAAGTTGCTGCTATAATGGGTATACTAGGCGCTTGCCGCCGTGAAGAAATTTGTCAGCTGACATTAAGCAATATTGAAGATTTAGGAAGTACACTAGTCGTAAACATTCCAGACAGTAAAACTAGAGTTTCAAGAACGTTTACTATCATTACTGAAGCTTACATTAACTTATATCTAAGTACCTGGCATTGCATCCAAATCATGTCAACCACGGACGACTTTTTATAAAGTACACAGACAATAAGTGTACCATACAACCAGTGGGTATTAATACCTTTGGGAAGATGCCTGCAAATATAGCAGAATTTCTGAAACTGCCGAATAGTAAACTTTATACGGGCCACTGTATCCGTCGGACGTCCGCTAGCTTATTAGCAGATTCTGGGGCAAATTTAACCACAATTAAACGACATGGTAGCTGGAAAAGTTCAAGCGTCGCTGAAGGATATTTGGCAGACTCTTTTGAAGACAAGAAAAGAATTGCTTCTCAAATTATTTCAGAAAATTGCCCTGCTGCTTCCAACGGTTTTGATGGGCAGCCCAACAACAATTTTTAGTACCCACTACTTTAAATAATTACATGGGCTAACTATTACCAATTGTTACAACTGTACATTCAATTTTTGCAAATAGGATACATAACTAATTTGTAGCTTTTTCGTTAATAAAATCTGAATTCGGAGTTTCCACCTTGAATTATAAAGTTAGGTTAGTTGCACAAGTAAAAGAGGGAGAGAATTGTGTGTTGCCTAAAGAACTCTCATCACCATACGTTCAGAAAATAAGTAGGTATATAAGCTTAAAAAGAATAAACCAAAATCGATTGCTCCAAAATTTTCATTTTGACAAAGATTGTCATTTCATTTTGATGCTAGTGTTAAAAGTAAACCACGTGATTTACTTTTAATTCGCCGCTATATAATATTACATTTTTAATTGCAGTATGCCGAGTTAAAATTTCAACTTTTAGTAGCGTTTGTAGAAAAAGAAATTTTATTGTTGATGTCAATAGTGCGAGGACGGAATATTTGACTTTACTAATGAAAAAACAAGAAATGCTTTAACTAGTACTAAAAATGCATTAACAGTAGTTATTTGTGCAAAAGTGCATATGCTTTTGCACATGTTGCGCATAACATTTTTTCTACGATTGAAATATTTTTCCAAAAATAAATAAAAATAAAATTTTTGATAGCAACCATTACTTTATAGCAACAAAATAATAGTATATTATACACCAAGGTTGTGAAGTCTGTCATTGCTTTACACCACTTTACAAATAAGGTGCGTAGGCAATAATGGACTTCACAACCATGGTGTATATACTATTTTTTCACTACTCGCCAAATTTAAGTCAAAATATAAAAATAAACATTTTTCTTGTAAAAATCAAGTAGCACAGGAATGCAAATAAATCAAAAGCATTAAAAGCTACATACGTTGATAAACCAACTGCAACTGATTCACTAAACACTTGTGTGGCATATTTTACCCTTATTTTCTGAAAATTATTCGGAGTAATATGTAAATTAGTTGATTTAGAAGCCAATCGCAGCGGTTTAGATTTGTCTGACGTGCAGAAATTTTTAATGTCTTTCCATGATGTTTTTTGTTATTAAAGATTATATCGTATTTAATCAAGTTATTTTGCACCGATTTCAATAAATAGGGGACATCGAATAAATAATAGATTTTCTTATCGTTTACGAGAAGGTATGGTTTTTCCGGTAATACATCTATTCTTTTAATTAGGTTTCGTAAAATATAATTTTAGTGAAAATTCTTGTATTCCTCTGTATATCTCTTGTTTCTTAGTGGTTTATTTTTTAAGTCCACTTGGGCTGTCACAATTTGTGATCTGCTTTCGGGAAGTAATCGTTGGGAGATGTTAACTGTAATTGAAGTGCTTTCTTTTCACGTTGCAATTTAAATATGATCCTCGGTAATTTTCTTTACCTAAGAGTACTTGAGCTGCAAGCTCGAGTAGTTTTGGTATAGCTAGAGGTGTTAACGGGCATTTATTGCTTCGCCAATATACCTTGCATCATTTGAATATTGGGTTTCAGAAATTGACACTTGTAATTCATTTAGGAATGGCAAGTGTTCGCCACATACTCGTTAAGTTTTTAGAGTCGAGATTTTTATGCAACAGATCGGACCTTCCAGATTCTGTTAACCATTCAAAATACCTACAACAAAATGTTTGTAATTTACTTAAAATTCTTGATGTAACTTAACTCGCCTGGTTAAATCTTTGGGAAACCTGAAAAAACTGATTCTACCATCATATTTAATAAATAAATAAATTTAGGTTATGTCTTTGCGGTTATGAGATGGGGGCGCGAATTTTAAACTATTGGCATTTTTTATTCAAATAATTTTATCGTGTTAGATAATTTTAAGCAGCAAATAAGTTAAAGATAATCACCTGGATATACAAAATTATGTTTCACTCGTTTTTGTTAAACAACTATTCTTAGATTCTCAAAAATTTGAAATTATCCATTATTAACCTAGGTCAACAATAGAAAAAAATTATTAACCACTAATAGAGAAATTCAACTTCTCAGTTGGCTAGGAGACGCAATAATTGTCCACTTCACAGCTAGTAGCAGAAAAACAATTTTAATAACTATTTATTGGGATAAATATTAAACGTACTATTACTAACGCCACAGAAAGTTATACTCGAAGATTGTTGTAATTGTAAATCATTAAATGATGTCCGCGCCTCCCTCAGCAAGAGAAGTAGTTAACGTTCGACGCAGGCAGTGTCCAGTGTAACTCTCTGGGATGTGTAGTTTCAAATATTGAGCAATTTTCATCGGCATCTTGAAAAACTGTGAATCCCTTCAGGTTGCACTGTACATTTATTGTTCATATAATATATGAAGAATATTGAGTAGTTGATATTCTTTAGACCCAAGCTTTCATATCTCCTGTACAAGTCGACTTCAATAATTCGTGCCATTTCCGTCATGACGGTGAATATACGCTTTCTCCTTGTCTTAAAATCATGCAAAGTAACAATTAAAATAGAACCGGTATCTTCGATATCCTCCAGATTTAACTTTCTTAGCTCCTCACTGTGACAGCACCATGTAGACCGAAAATTAACGCCACTTTAATCAGCTTCTGTCAAAAATCTTGACACATCATTCTGCGATAGAATTTAGAATTTTTAATTTTTTTGCTTCATATCCTTCACTTTGGCGTTTCAAATATAAATGCAACTTCCCAAAATTCGATATCTCATCGTTTTCCTTTACTGTCAACGTACTTTTCAACATGGAGTATGTTGACCACACCGTGGAAGATTTTAGCCTTTCAACCTGCAGTCAATATTATAAATGTAAAACTTAAAAATTCATAAAGATGTCTAAGAAAACTAACCTTTTCATGCAAAAAGCAATTGCCTAACTTTTTCGTCTATATCCTTTATATTCTTTGAAGTTTTCTAGGTATTGAAAATATTGTAGGCCTTCTCATATTTATCTAGTGATTTTGAGAGTAATAAACTGGCGCTATGCTGATATTTTAGTATTATTCACAGTATTTAAATCCATTTTCGCAAAACTTTATCCCTTCATGGACTCAAACAAATTTTTTGCTTGTTACTTTTGTTTTATGTAGTTGCTACAGAAATGGAAACGGCAATTTGATTCTCGCGCCAGTTATGCATTTTGAAAATAATTTCTTATTGAATATATATATAGGTGCATATGTTATCCATGTTTGAGTGTCCGAAAAAATTTAATGTATTATACGTAAAGAAAAGTAGTTATAAATATAATACAAATAACTATTATTTTTTGCACTCATAAATTTTTTCACTAGTGCCAAAAAGTAAAACTTTTGGCACAGTAACTGCTTTAAGTTACTACTGCTTGAGATTAATCACTACAACTCATAGAGTCTCTAAAACACGTTTTCTAACTGCCATATCTTTAATAACTGTCGACAAATCACTCTCCGATATAGGCTGCGGCAAAAAACTGTAACAAAGAAATGCACAACGACTTTCAATGGTGGGGTCGCACATCATACAGATCACAGTACAATATTAAAAATGTACCATATGAATAAATAATAAATAAATAAATGGTGGAGGTATTAAAAATATAATCCTTTTATTGTTGCCTTCAGAAGGTATCAAAGAAACTTTTACAAAGAATAAGTTTTTATTATTTAAATCATTCGTTTTTGAGATATTTCAGTACTCACGGCAAGCATAGTAAAATATTATAAATTGAGTTTGGTTTTTAACAACTGTTATAATTTAGTTATTCAGTGACGCAGAATGTTTGAAACAAAACAGCTAATAATTTTTTAATAGTTTTATTTAAAACGTTTTGCCGTAGCTTCATCAGTTTAAAAACATGACATTTAATTAAAAAGAGTACGTACCATACTTCAATAACAAACACAAAAACATTGAAGTATGGTACATACTCTTTTAATTAAATGTCATGTTTTGATTAGTTCATTTTAAGACATTAACTGATGAAGTAAAATATAATAAATTTTAGTGCTTTTAACGAAGATATTTAATGTTTTATTAAATTTTTCCCGTAAGTGGTAATGTATTTTGAAATTTTAGAAAAATCATAAAAAATTTAGAGTGCAGAAAAATGGTGTGAAACCAAAACTAAAAAAATCCCCTTTTTCTGTCTTTACGATTCCGTACATATCTCATTTTGTAAATTTTGTGCTATTCTTTTGGGCTTTTGAATTTTTACTTATCCCACCATATACAGGGTACGGCAGATAAACAGTCAATTAGAAATATCTTGAGAACCAATGACACCAAAAATTTGAAAATTTGGTACTGTGCTTACAAGATTAGGGCTCATGTATTTTCAAGATGTCAGCACTTCCGGTTATATCTTCCTTATTTTAAATAGGACACCCTGTATATTATTACATTTTCAGATTTTTGTATAAAATATGAATACTTTTTGTAAATAACGGTATACACTTGAACCTAACAGTTCTTTAGATATTTGAACTTTTATGTCAAAATTTAAGTTTTGGACCAGAAAATAACGGTACTCTTTTTCTCATATACAACACTTAATTATTTGCTTTGAATTTTTTCTCGTAGAAAAATGTGTACTGTAATAGCATGTGAATGAAATAATTGAATTTATTGATAAAGAGTGTTCGAAAAAGACGTTCAAAATTTAATACAAAAAAAGCTGAAGCTTGGGTTTTTCAAATGGAAACCCCCTATTTTTATTACTTGAACTAATTTATGATTAAGAAATAAAAAAAATTGTGTGAAGTTGTTTATTCTAAAAATTGTTATTTTTCGAAATATTATCAATTTTCTACTTTTTCATTAAAATAGTGGCTGTTTCATCTCACATTAGTTGGTTACGATGACGTTTACAATGCAACTGTCAAGCAGAAGTCAAATCAATATAATTTGCTTTTAATTAATTTAATTCGTTTCTCACCATCGACCTGTATTAGGATTTCTCACAGTTCATTTTTTTTATTAGGCTATTTTTTGTTGATATACAATTTTCACATTGTAATAATTAGAGCATTGAACACATAAAAGTAATCGTGGCCAACTAATGTGAGATGAAATATCTACTATTTTAATGGAAAAGTAGAAAATTAATAATATTTCGAAAATTAACCATTTTTGATAAATTAGTTCAGGTAATAAAAATAGGGGGTTTCCATTTTAAAAACGCCAGTTTCAGCCGTTTTTTCATATTGAATTTTGTATATCTTTTTCGAACACTCTGTATCAATAAATTCAATTATTTCATTCACAGGCTATTACAGTACACTTTATTCTACGAGAAAAAAATTCAAAGCAAACAGTTATGTAGATATAAAATAATAATTCTTGCAATTACCAATACTAATTATATAATGTATTAATTATAAAAACCATAGTTTCAACTCTATCAGATTCTATACTATTTAAAATATAGCATTAATATTACGTTTAATTATAAACATTGACATTAACATAAAATATCGTAACTACAATTATTGTTGTAAAATTACTGAATTTGGTTCAAAGGTTATCAATTAAATTAAATAAAATTATTATTCAGATCTTCAAATTTGAAACTCATGAATTTGATGAAGATTTTTAGAAAATGCCCGATTAAGGTTTTTAATCTTATGAATAATGAAAGCTTAAAGGTTTTTGCTTTAAATTATTTATTTTGCTATTTGTCTTTTGACTTTCTATTTCAGGTTTTACTAGAATCCAGGAGTCAACAAACAAGATAACAAGATTATTATTTTAAAACTATCCAAGAACAATTTTAAGAAATGTTGTAATTTCAAATACGGTTTTTTATTAAAAGTGATTGTGGTTTTAAGTTTCAATTACATCGTATTAAAAACTCTTTTCTGTAAATGTGTTAGTGGTCCTGAAAAGGACCGATTTGTTTGTGGATGTACAGAACTGAAAGCTAATACAACAATATTGATTGATTTTTTTCAACTCCAATAACGTAACCTATAAACAAAAATTTGGTACTGCGATGGGAAACCCGATATCACCAATTTTAGCGGACATCACCATGCATTATTTAATAGATTTCGTTATCAATAGACTATCTTGTTCATTTATTCTTACGTCGATAATATTTTCGCATGTATTCCCACCAACCAAATTAACCAAACACTTATCCTGTTCAATAGTTATAACAACTATTTATCTTTTACATTAGAAACTGAAAACAATCACAAAATACCTTTCTTAGATATTTTAATTATTAGTGGCCTTGTCAACCAAACATTAAAATTGATTGCTATAAAAAAATAGCCTCGAACAGAACAGTCAATTATCTATTAAAATACCCATTAAACTAAAAAATTAATACTATAAATAATAAATATGAAAAACAAAATTATTAGCACCTGTAGTTCAGAATTCATCAATAACAATATAAAAAACCAAAAAACATTCTTAGAAATAACAATTACCCCAACACTTTAATTAACAAAATTTTATATAATAACTAAACCCCAAAAAACAACACCCTTCCAACAATAGATAACACTTAATTTTCTTATCAAAAAATTATAAATGTCCCTGGACTTAGCAATAAAATTTTTTTGACCACTGACAATTTAAAAATAACATTACATAACGAGAACACTTTATATAACAAATTTTACACAAAATTAAAGGACAAAATACCAAATATAGATAAATCATGCATTATATATAAGATTGACTCATTAGCTTCACACCACAAAACTTTGAATCATGTTTTTGACTTTAATAACCCCACTATATTAGGTTCAGAAAAAAGGATCATTTAGAAATGATCTTTATAGACACCAAAATAACGTCAATTTCAAAACAGACACAAACAATCTAAATACTATGTACTTAAGTATAATAAACGAAAGCTCTATACAGCCAAACCTACCTTAAAAAATAATTAAACTATTAAAAACCTAACTAGCTACCTTATTTATATAATTATATAACCAATATATTATAATAATAAACTAATTTATTACAATTTTAACAAATTTAAAATAATTGAACTTTGATTCAGACTCATATCTTTTATAGAAAATACATTAGTTATCTTCAATGACATTCTACTTGCTTTAAAATCGACGTTATTGCTACAAATTCTTCATTGTAAAACGAACAAATTTTAATTTGACTATTTTACATAATTAATTGATGAAAAATGCCGGCGTTTTAGTGGTCCTAAGCAACACCATCTTACATAACTCATTTATTTGAGCACGTAAGTAGTAATTAATTATTTTTAACTATTATCTTAAATTATATAATAAATTTCATTCACTTGTAATCAATCAATATTGTTTCACAAAATGATCAAGCTTCTTCTTGTAAATATAGTGATTAATATTTTATCCACTCTAATGTAATAATCATAACAAAATAATCTTATTTACAATTTCATCAAATTTGTCCAAAAAAAGGAGAAAAAATGTATATATAGAGGAGCTTGAGGTCAATTGTAACACGGGGCGATTGTAACAAACGGAATAACTTTTTCCGTTACTGTTTGAAATTTGCGCCACTACTGCGGAACTTTTAGACAGACGCGCCACATACTTCACTGTGGTGAAATAATATTTCCATGCGTTTAATATTTTCAATTTCTATAAAAGTGACGATACTAAAAATTGATTTAGTCACGTCAAGACATTGCAGATAATGTTGTTTCTGTTGTGCATACATTATTTTAGGTTATTTCTGAATTCTTGAGATGAAACGTGTACTACTTGTTTGAAAACATCAGTTAGGGACAATTGTAACACTTCGGCCGGGTACAAATGTAACATGTTACATTTGACCCCGATCATATATTTCTTACCAAAAGGCAAAAATTACCCAAGATGTTTTGTTTCTCTTACAGAATTTTTGAAAATGCCCCGTGTACGCGTTAGAGTATCGAACAGAAGTCCATCTACGGATATAATTAAACGTGCTGCGGCATTAGTCTTGGATGAAAATCGTACCCAAAGAAGTGTAGCCATAGATTTTAATATTTGCCACGTGACCTTAAACAGGTACATCAAAAGCATTCAGGATGGAAGAAAAGTAGTTATGGGTTACAAACCTCATAACAAAGTACTGACTGGTGATCATGAAAAAATATTTTGTGAATATATACGAAAGTCCTCGGATTTGTCTTTTGGATTAACTCCAAAACAAATACCCAGCCTAGTTTATCAATTCGCTGTTAAACAAAACTTGAAGTTTCCAGAAAATTGGAAAGAATCACACGTGGCTGGCGAAGATTGGTTTACCAATTTCATGAAAAGACATCCGGAATTGTCCATCAGATTACCCGAGGCTACAAGTTATGCACGTGCTGTTAATTTTAATAAAGCGAATGTTGGAAAATTTTTTGATCATTTATCCAGAGTTCTAGATCAAAACAAGTTAGAACCCTAAAATATATATAACGTAGCCGAGACGGGTGTCACAACCGTACAGAGACCAAGTAAAGTGGTGTCTCCTAAGGGAAGAAAACAAGTAAGTTCTGTTACTTCGACCGAAAGAGGGACGCTTATAACAGTCTGTGTAGCAGTTAATGCAATTGGAAATGCCATACCTCCGATGTTTCTTTTCCCTCGTAAGAAATTCAAAGATTTCTTCATTAGAGACGCACCTGCTGGTTTAATAGGTGACGCCAATGGCACGGGGTGGATGCAGAATAAGACATTTCTCACTTTTATAAAGCACTTTGCGAAATATGCAAAACCAACCATTGATAAGAAAGTGCTTTTAATATTAGATAACCACGAATCCCACTTATACATTCCAACCATAGACTTTTGCAAGGACATTGGGATAATACTCCTTTCGTTTCCGCCCCACACGTCCAATAAGTTGCAACCCTTAAACCAGACTGTCTTTGGGCCCTTTAAAACATACATCAACTCATTCATGGACGCCTGGATGAAAAACCACGCAGGTCAGACGACATATTTTTCAAGTCTTCGAATTTGCTCCTGCATCGGTTACAGACAGATCTTTATCTGAAAACGATGCTACTCAAGACGCGAAAATTAACCAGGAAATGCCGACAGATGAAATTGTTGCTGCAACTAATGAAGCAAACGTCCATGAAGCAGGTCCATCGGCTTGTAAAGAACCTGCAAGACAAAACTCTGCGGTAGACCAACACAGCTTAACAAATGAGCTACAGTCAATTCCTTCAACATCCAAGGAATATGAATCAGTTTTAAATAGCTCAGCGGAAGATATGCTAGCAGCTATACGTCCATTACCAAAAGCGACTTTTAGGAAAATTCGAACAGAAAAGGTAGGAAACGTGGCAAAACAGCAATCTTAACGGAAACACCTGAAAAAAATAAATTGATGGAGGTATACAACAAAAAGCAAAAAGGCAGATAGGAATGAGAAAGCAAAGGAAGCTAAAAAAAATTTTAATGCCAAAAAACGGAAGAAGCAGCTCGATGTTGAATGTTCTTCATCTGATGAAGATGACTGTGTCTGCCCGTACTGCCTTGATCCGTATTCTAAAAATAGAAAAGGAGAAGTTTGGATCCAGTGTCATGTCTGCAAGAAATGGGCTCATGAGCTTTGCGCCAGGAAAACTTCTTAAAATATAGAGAGCGACTACTTTTTCTGGCTGAACTGCGATGAAGACGACTGAAACGTATTTTATATAATATTGTTATGCCTGCATGTGTGTTTGACAATGTATTGTTGATTTTGTGTTTTTTTATATTTAAGACAATGTCTTGTTCCTTTAATATATTTGATATTTTTGTGAAAATTTTCAATAAATATGATTTAATCACGTGTTCTGCATTTTAATTAGCAATGTTACAATTGCCCCTCCATATGTTACAATTGTACCCGTAGTCCGGTTCAATTGTAACAAAAACAATTTTCACGTTTTTTTGTCTATTATACGTAGGCTACCTTTTAGAGGAAGATTCATTATATATACCAGTCAATTTCCATTCCAAAAGAATGATTACTGTCAAATCTAGAAGCAAAAAATGTAAAACTGTTACAATTGACCTCGGGCTCCCCTACTAATATTATTTATTACCATTTTATTCTAATATTAATTATATGTAAAAAACTTTAGTCATCTGTAAAGTTACCTGATGTTCTTAACTAATTGTCTGTTTTTCTAATAAAAAATTAGCGCTCGAAGAAGCCTTACAATGCAAAACGTAGCGTTTACGCCAAAATATTTTTCTTTTCGAATCACCTTCCTATAAGCAAGGGTCCGTAGGAAACTGCGGCAAAAAAAATATAAACATAATTTAATATATAGATTGAAACCAAATTCAGATAACTTACCTCTAATATTACTATCAAGTAAATCCCAAATCACTTTGTGTACAGAAGAAGAAATTGATTGATATAGAAAATTGCTCTCTACTTTATTTAATAAACATTTAAATTTCTAACCTACCTTTTCAATTAAAAATACTAAACAACTAATCGAAAACATTTCTAATGTTAATTTAACGAAATACTGAAACTCATCTTTGAATATAATATCCTTTGACATTTCAAACCATTTCCCTTCGGTTCCTCCGAAAGATACTTTACCTTTAGGTTCAGAATAATGTATTATGATATATTTAATTTACTAGAATTTTGCTTTAACAACTTGTATTTTACTTTCAATGACAAATTTTATCACCTCTTTCTCCAATTTTAGCTGAATTATTTTTAGGTAACTTAGAAATTAAATACATAATTAAAAATGGTTTGTTCAATAAAAATGTAATTTTTGGAACAGATATGTTGATGACATAATTTGTTTGGGGATCAGTTTCTCAACTTAATTAATTCTTGAAAGATTTAAATGAAGTCCATAATAGAATTAATTTCACATTTTAATATTCCAATAATAAAAATATTCCGTTTTTAGATACTTTAGTTACGTTGAATAAAAGCAACTGTATAGAATTTAACATTTATAGAAAACCTACTACAACTGCTTAAACGATTCCTTTTGATTCTAACCATCATTTCACTTACAAATTATCAACTTATAATTTTTTATTTAATCGCCTTTTCAACTTTCCATTATCTAATTTTAATTTCAATAATGAATTTAAAAATATTTTTCATTTAGCAAATGTTAATAAATTCTCTTTACAAATTATTAAAAATTTATATACAAAATTTTTATTGAAACGTAATTTAAGGTATCTCGGTATCTCACTTCTCTAATTCCAATTAAAGAAGATTCCGAAAAGAGGTTTTTATCTTATTACTTACATTTCAGAATTTGTTGCTTTGGTAGAGAATATTAATAAACTTTCTGAATTCAAATTAGTTTTTAAAGCTAATATATTTTCACTAAAATCTTTTTTATAATAACTTAAATTCAAGTGGTATATACAAACTTACTTGCTCGTGCAATAATACCTTATATTGGTAAACCTACTAGAAGTTTTAATATAAGATTGTGCGAACATTTAAGATATATTAAAAATAGAAATAGATACTCTAATAATCCTTCTTCACTTAAATCAACCTTTGCTCAACACGTTATGTTAATGTCATTATTTATAATTAAATATCATATTAATGTCATATTTTAAATAGTATAAAATTTGATAATAACTCTAAAATTTATAGAGTTGAAACTATAGTTATTGTAATTAATAAATTATATAATTAGTATTGGTAATTGCAAGAGTTATTATTTTATATCTATTAAAATAACCAATACAATAGTATGAAACCAAACGTCATTTTAAATAATTATGTGTTGTATATGAGAAAAAGTACCATTATTTTCTGGTCCGAAACCTAAATTTTGACATAAAAGTTCAGTTATCTGAAAACTGTTGTATTTAAGTGTATAATGTTCACAAAAAGTATTCATAATATAATACAGAATCTGAAAATGTAATAATATACGGGGTTTCCCATTTGAAATATTGTAGTTGGCATCTACTTCCGGTATAACAACAAGAGCCGCCATCTTGAAAATATTATAGCCGAGTGTTCCTTAATCTTGTAAGTACATTACCAAATTTTCAAATTTTTGGTGCCACTGGTTCCCGAGATATTTCTAATTGACGGTTGATCTGCCACATCCTGTACATTAACGTGGTATACAAAGCAGTTCATAACCGCGACGCTTCCACAAAAAGCAAAATAATAGCCAACGGGCATTCTATTAATTTTGAGAAGTGGATATTAATTTTTTCAAATAAGAAGTTAATGCCCGGAAATCATTTAATGCAATTTGTTTTTAATTCAATGTAAAAATTAATATAAATTATGAAGGACGAACAACAAATTGATGGTTATTCGATACTAAAACGTAAAACCATTATTTTAATGTACGCACACAACCTTAATAATAATTAGAGAAAAGAATAATTTACAGAAATGTATATTTTTTTAATTTCAGTCCTTAGTAATTATTAATAATTAGGTTTATTCCGTAATGAACTTTTTAATTCACAACGAGTAATTAAGGTCAAACTTTTGCAATGCGCTGTGGCTGCTTCGCTAATTTATTTCAATGTTTTGTATTTCATTGATTCCTGTTTTATTTAGTTACAGGTATAATTGCTATTTAATTGGTTTAATACATATTTAAAATTAAAACACGTACTACAAAAAGCACAATTTTTTTCATTGCGGTTTATTTATTTTATCAAAGTTTATGAAATGAAAATAAATATAACATTATATCAAAGTCAAAGCAGTCAAAAGCATTATCTGTCTTAGGATACCTGTTTTTGATCTTTATTAAAAAAATGTACTTACATTTCTAAACCAATATTTTAAAAAGAAACGAAAAGATCTTGTTTTCTCATGCTGAGTTTGTGGTCTCTAAAGACAATAGAACACTTACTGCATTTCTGAAATGATTATTTGTTACATCAGCGCAGCGGTAATGCGAAACCCTATACAGCTTTACCAAACTTACCAAAACCCTAAGGGAATAAGTACGTTTTACGGTTGTATCGTTTAAGTTAAGGTATAGTCAAATCGAAAAATATTTAGACGTTAACATTTAAAATTCGATAATCTTCATCCCGGAATTTTATTTATTAGAATTATTGTTTTGAAACTGGGAACAACTTTATCGCAATGAAATGATTAAACAAAGTGTAATAAACTGTCGTTATGTGCCCACAGTTATCCTATCATTTTCATACGTGGTATGTTTTCTGTTTCATTCGCTAATAAAATGTCACTTTTCTTTACCTTAAATCACTGCTATATTTTATGGTATAATTTAAATGAAAATAATGTTAACGTAAACAGTATTTATCAAATCATTCGTGATTTTAAATGTATTTTATTCAATTGGGGGATGTAATTGGTTGATACATTTTATCCTATAAAACAGATTTCATTTCATTTGTTTTATAATAAGTAGCTTTTTTATACTCATAAGTTTACTTATACAATTTATATGTTTATTAACTTACATAAAAAAGTATAGTGTACAATACGTGCGTGAGGTTTTTGTAGATTGACGCTTGTGTAAGAAATCTATTGCACACTTGATACACATACCGTGTGTCCCACGAAAAAGTTGACGCATAATTTGAACACAATATAACAATATGTAATGTGGGATAGATGAAATAAAACACACTTTTTTTGTGAATATTTATTTATTAACCGAATGGATTTTTCATTTATTAAGCGACCTTTATGGACAAATTGGTTAATTTGTTGCCTAGTAATCTTTGCACTTTCTAACTAGGGTTCGCTTCCGATGGCAGTATTTCTTTTTATTAACTTTATTATCATTATAATACAATTTTGTAAAATGAATTTAACATTTTGATATAAGATTAAACTCATTTATAATAAATTTATTAATAAAAAAATATGACAATCGGGACCAAACACGGATTTTTTTAGTGTTTTTTTTATTAAAATGCGCTTTAAACACTTACATTACCACATAAATTTGTTTTCATTTCTTTATCTCATAAAATATTTTGCTATATTGTACCAAAAAAAGATAAGCATTAATTCTGAATTTAATATAGAAAACGCCAATGCCAACTTTTTTGTAGGACACACGGTATACTATTATTTACTTTCAAATATTATCGTAACATTTATTTTTGCAAAGTAATTCTTACGAAGATAGAGTTGTGAAGACTGTTTGTGTTTGTTTAACATTAAATTTAAGATTAAGGAAAATACTACAAAGTGTATATCATCGAGTATAGAAAGAGTAGTTTATCCAAAGCAGAAATTCGACTTCTGGTTTACAACACATTGGTTCAGTTTTTCTAGAACATCTTCGCTTTTCTTAAAAATACTTTACATACATCTTATAATATTCTACACTCTGAACACGGGTTTGTTCTTTCACATTTCGTATGGAATAGAATATTTTGGATTGTATGAAGTTTTGATGTTGCATCAACCTTGATGTTGTAGCTTTAGAAGACAAACTTAGTTGGCGAAATATGCCAATTTTTCAGATTTGACTATTTTTACTTGTTTAATGCATAGTGAATTTTTTTCCTCAAATATTTATTGTGGTTAATGTAACGAAAGGAAAATACAAAAAAGATTTTTTTTTATTTTTGAAATAAAAGCTTCGACTTTCCCATACTGAACATTAGCAATTTTTCTTAACCTACAGAAATTCCAAGAGTTGTAGGTTCCCTATAGATATCGATTGCTTCTCCACTTTCCAAATTCGAAATAGCACACTAGGTACTGCTCACTGGCAGCGGAAACAGTGCCGGTCCCTTTCGATTAACTGTGGTGAAAGGTTCGGTTTGTATTAATCTCATAAATAACATGCAAAACCAAGTTTTAAAAAAGAGTAATGGTTATAACTACTTTTAAAAAATGTACAACATGTACAACAAAACTGGAAAAATCAATAATGAAATAAGTACCTTAAACTATTTAGTTAAAAATCTAGCTAGTTCAAAGATTGTTCTTTACAAGTAAAGGGCACAACTTTATAGTGCAGAGCTTATACTTTACAAGAGAAGTTTTTTGTAGCTACCAGCACCACTCCATTCCTTCCAGAACGAATTGCGGTGATGCGCTCTTTGTGGAAAACATTGTTCCAAAATGTTGTTTCAGCTAGTCGGGGTGTTCACAAGTTGACAAACTGACCCTGGTGTTGGTGCGATCACCAAAACTTGTCAGCGAACCTCTAATTAAGAAAAAGTCGGATGTTAGAGGGAAGGAAAAATGCCAATTTATTTGTTCTTTGTGCACATAGAGTTGCATTGAGTTTTTATTCCCAGAGGAATTATGAAGCGCATATAAATCTGCAAGATTGCCGTTTAGGAAGTTTGTTTCGGAACTCGAGCTAGACATCCTTTACACATACAGACGTAGTCTGCTACCTTAACGTTTTGTCTTTGACAATTCCGAAGCCTTTTTTCCTTTATATACAAAGATTCACAACACTAGCTCAAAAACATTTCTGGCATAATTGAGTGATTTTGCGATCATTCAGCGTCCAGTAAATTTGGCAATGATCGGGCGGCTAATATGATGTGCAGTCAACAGCTTAAAATTTTTCTGTCTGTTAACTAGGTTACAGTTAAACCTAGGAGTAGTATGCCGATATCACCTAGAAAGGGGTTGAGAGGTACTAATCGCTTCTTTTTGGGGAGGAAAATTTCTTTATAAAATTAATTAATTGTAGTCAAAAAGGTAAATATTTTTACCATTATAACAAATTTGCATCGCGCGGCCTACGTTTCATAGAGTCTTAAATGGTTGATACTTGCTATCATCAGGAGCACCATAATTAGGCGGTACATTTTTTTTATTCCGGCTGTTAATACAAAATTCACGTGAGCGTTAACGAAGAAGGATCAGAAAAAGTTGTCCTGTAGATTGGACCGACCCCATTCAGTAATACTCCAGTGATGTAATAATAAACAGGGTGGCCCATTAAAAAAAAACTTTTGCAATGAAAGTTGTGCAAATCAATGAACTGCACATTTTAGAATTATTTTTGTTTATACAGGGTGTTTCATAAAAGTGCGACATACCAAAGCTATTTATTTTTTAATGGAATTACTCATTTTTTATTACAAATTTGGACTCCTTGGAAAATTCTATTGTGACTTTATGCATTATACAGTGTCTAAAATAAAGGGTTTTTGCATTATTTTACTTTTCCGGAAAAAAATTACTTTTTGGAAAAATTAAATAACTCAGTTATCCTGGAATTTATCCAACTGCGATTTTGTAGCTTTAATATGCGTTACATGTGCTAACTACAACTAGTTGTTCACCTTTCCAAGCTCGCTTGGTTTTGAGTAATCAGTTATTTAAATTGAACTCTCTAAATTCATGGATAACTTGATTTTTTCAAATGGCACCACCTAATTTTTTATGTACCGTTGAGCTTAGAATCTCATAAGCTTTCTAATGATCGAATTGTAGGTATCTAACTCTTACTCAAAAATCCACAAGAATCCATAAGAGTTAGATACCTATAACCTTATCATTAGAATGCTTAAGAAATTCCACGTTCAACGGCACATAAAAAATTAAGTAGTGCCATTTGAAAAAATCAAGTTGTCCATGAATTTAAAGAGTTCAATTTAAATAATTAATTACTCAAAACTTAGCAATGTTAAAAAGGTGAAAAACTAGCTTTAGTTACACATGTAATGCATAAGTATTTAAGCTACGAATTCGCAGTTGAATAAATTCCAAGATAACTAAGTTATTCAATTTTTTCGAAACGTCAATTTTTTCGGAAAAAAGTGAAATAATGCGAAACTTTCCATTTTGGACACTATGTATAATAAAAACTGGGTAGTCTCATTTAAAAAAAACATAACCTTGGTATGTCGCACTTATATGAAACACGCGGTATAAACAAAAATAATTTTATCATGTGCAGCTCATTGGCTTGCACAACTTTCATTGCAAAAGTTTTTTTCTAACCCCAATATTTTCCGAGATATTCACCTTCTTCGCACTAATGAGCCACCTTGTATGGAGAATTGGTTGCATTATGACCTCCTTAAGTTGAAGATACAAACCAGAAGCATTAGTACTGTAGTTGTCGGAGAGGGACATATGTTTTAAGTCCAAGTACTTTTGTAGAAATTCCGCCTAGTCATTACGACTCGTTTTCTTCAAGCTAAGGCGCTTCTCGAACGACTGAAAACAACGCAAAGCGTAGTTGACTAGCATATTGTTATGTTCATTAATAAATAATCGTACTACATAACGATCTTTTGGATCTGTTGATGAGTTTGGTAGTTATGTTGGCACATCTTTTTGCTGGGCAATAAACTTTGGGCAGAAAGTAGCCAGGTTGTCAGGTTTTGAGTCACAGTCACGAAATGACAGCGTTTTTTAAAAAACCAGTTATCTGATGGTAAGTTTGGGGAAACTACTTCTATGTTTCTTTTATGTATGTGATTGAATACTTTTCGACGTTTTTCCAATCAATCGGTTTTTTAAGGGCACACGAGTAGAGAAACCTGCTAAGTAGCTTTTCAAGTAACACAATTTTTTCATCCGAGTTATTTATCCTGGACTAGAGAATTAAACAAATCATAAAACTCTAGCCACAAGTTGAAGGAACCACTGAACGTAGGCAAAGTGATAGCAGGCAGAGAAGACTTGTTATTGATAAAATAATTGGGTGCCGGACACATTGTTTAGTCATTCGTATATTGTATATATTCAAAATTGCTTTAGTGCATATTACTATTCGTACGTATTACAATAACACTAGATGTTGCAATCAACTTATCTACTTAAATAAAAATAAATGTTTGTCTGTATGTTCCTTATGCTTTGTTAAACCGTTCCAGCAATTGCGATAAAACTTTGAGAGTTATTAAAAATATGGAAATTGGTGACGTAGGCGTCGAAGATTAGCTAAAGTTAATTCGACAGTACAATGCTCAACGGGTCAGTTAGTTAGTTGCAATATATATGTTAATAAACTTCAGGTATTTAGAACTTGTTGCAAAAGTCAATTATGTCAAAAGAAAATGTCGCCAGAGAGACTCCCTGCCTAGTGGTAAAGAATTCATGACGATGTAGTTCCACTAATTAGGAAACTAATTAAAATAATTGTTACACGACAATTAGGAGAAAAATAAACACATCGATAAAGAATTACAAGAACAAGAGTTTACATTTACATATATTACTGTCTGACTTGAATATCATGTAAAAAATGTCAGGTGTAAACATACTTTAAGACCAGGTTACTGATCAAATAGACACCATTCTTTGCTAAAACGACATTAAATAGTAATATTTAAAGTGCGGATATACAGGGTGTCGCAATATTTTGAGTACATAGAACTATTGTAGATTTCTGGGATTAAAATATGTTGGTTTAACCCACATTATCTAGTCCAAAAGTTGATAATTTTCGAAATACAAAGCGTCAAAGTTATTCTTTTTTTATTAGTTTTTTTTTGATAATTATCTTAATAGCTGTACACAAAATTGGGCACTAGGGGTTTTTTTGGCATAAGAATTTAAAACCCGTTTTTATTTCTTAAGTAAATTGCAGGGGAGCCACTTAAATCCTTTTTCTAATTTTTTTGTGCCTTCCTGTATGAAATTTTAGTTGCAATGTTTTTATACTATTTCTTACTTATTCTGCCCCAAAAAAGTATACTTAATAAATTTCGTTCCAAACAACAGTTTCTCAGATAATTGGATTTTTGCTTTATCTTTAATTAAATGGACACATTGGCATTACCTAGCTTCACACTTTAACCAGGTTTAGGACTGGTTTAAATTAATAATTGACCGTGTTTAAAGACCAACGGGCAAACAACAATTAATTTAAAGACCAAAGGGTTAACAACAGGAATCATGTAAAAACACACTGGCCAAGAAAATAAAGGATAAAGAAAAAAGATAATCGTTTAACTTAAGTGGTTTTTGTTTCACATAAATATTCAACACGTTCAATTATTAATTTTGACCAGATAAAGTATGAAAAAAAGCAATGGCGAGTTTGTCTACTTAATTAAAGATAAAACAAAAATTCAATTATATCAGAATCTGTGCTTGGAGCGACACTAATTAAGTACACCTTTTTGGGGCAGAAGAAGTTGGAATATAAAAATATTCAAATAATAATTTTACACAGAAGGATACAAAAAAAATTAGGACATTTTAAATGTAAAAGAAGTGCAGTAAGTAAGTAAGTATTTATGAAACTATCAACTTTTGGACTAAAGTAATTTGGGTTAAATGGGCATATTTTAGCCCCAGAAATGTACAGTAACTCTTATGTACACGGAATATGGGGACACCCTGTATAATTGTGTTAAATACAAGAGGGCGACTCCAATGGTTCAGATTATTTGTTACTTTCCTAAAATACGGTAACACCATGTACTTTGTTTTGTTGTTCTTTAACTTAAGCATATTTACACATAGCCAATTGTACAAAATATCTAACTCAGAGTTCATTATATCTACCTGGTGAAAGTTATTGACATACACATAAATTAATGTACCGTCGGCGAAAAACTTACAAAGCTATTACGTATCCATGCCATTGACGTACAGCACAAACTAAAGAGGACACATAACGCAACCTTGGATCACACCTATATTGTTTTCTAATATTTCTGAGCACACACTATTTACCGTAGTCACATGACATCAATTATCTAGATAATCAGTGAGCCATTTCAGTGCACTATTCACAATTCCATAAGTTTGTAGTTTCTGAATAAGTTTCTTTGTATCTACGGTACAACTTACTTCGACGCGGCCACTTCGACGCCGCCATTTCAACACCTCCGCTTGAACAGAAACTCATCCCAACACGTGCAGTTCTCGAAGCGAACTCATCTCCACACGAGCTCAACTCAACGCTGGCTCAACTCAACGCGAGCTCAACTCGAAGCGAACTCATCTGGACGCATGATCAATTAAACCCAAGTCCATCTTTATTTTGTTAGCTAGTGTAATTATACTGCTAGATAAAAATAACAATACAAATATGTCATAATAACTATAATTAAATTGAAATAATCTATTTGCATTTTATACATACAAATGAAAGTTATGCGACGGTTTTAAAATAAAAATTGTATCACTCTAATTTCTTCAGTACTATCGACGAATTAGAGTTAGTAGACTAGAATAGTTTGTCCAATTTCATAAAATTTACTATTCAGTATGTTACAGCACCTAAAGATTTACTTGAATTTGAGGGTAATCCATCGAGTTAAAGTGCCACTTTAAAGAAATGCATTTTCAGTTTTTAAAGTATTTTGAAAAATGTTTCTGATACAGACTTTATTTTCAAACAAAAGTTGGTTTTAACTTAATTTGTAATTTAAGTTGTAATTTTTAATAAAGCTTATGAGTCTTAAACGGCTTTGTTTTCAATATACGAAGTAAAATCGCATTGAGATGAGCTCGGGCCAAGATGAACTTGGGTCAAGTCGATTTCGTGTAGATATGAGCTCGCGTTGAAGTGAGCTCGCTTCGAAATGAGTTCTCGTCGAGATGTGCTCGCGGCGAGATGAGCTGGCGCAAGTTGAGCTCGCGTCGAAGCGGCGGTGTGAGATGGCGGCGTCGAAATGGCCGCATCAAAATAAGGCGTACCGGAAACCTTACACCTTACCAGTTTTACACTTTTAATTATAACCAAAAATTAAATCATTGATAGAATGCAAAATTGTCTTGATGATAAATGCATTAAGTTGATTTTCCAAAGATTCTTAATAAACATTACTTACGTAGAGTTGTCATGGATAATCGAATACAAAACATATAAATTTAATTTTAAACCTGTTATACTAAAAACAAGAAGGCAAAAACCATGTATCACTCTTCACATAAACATTTCAAAATCAATTACTTAGACAGGCAGAACGACTTCTCTAAAATACAATTTAAATTGAACAAAACTTTAACCCGATTTTCTATCACAATACACGTATTGTTAAACCAATCGTTTAATGCATTTCCATCAATTGAATAGAAATGTTTGAGGTAATAAATTGAATAGCGCTTTTATAAAAAAATTTAAATCCATTTTGATAAAGCACTTATTCGTGACCAGTAGACGTATGTATAATGTGACCAATTTATTACTCTTTTACATACAACAGTTTATCAAAACGATTCAATTGTTATACACTGCTATAGTTAGTCCATCGCATGAATGCTTGATATAGAAGTTTGTTTTACTGTATAACGAAAAATTATAGTAATAATTTAACTAAAAGTAAATTTTGACTTTATTTAGCAGGTATCCAATAGAATACAAAATTTAATTAGTTGGGAAGAAAAAAATTATAAATTACAGGAATAATTCAATAAATTTAATGCAACATTTTGACAGTTGGAAAAATATAAGTAACAGAAAAAATCTTAGAAAAACAAAAAATAAAACACGAAAAACTGTACTGAAAACAACACATACTCGTCTTTTGATAAGTTCGTTTCCATCAACAGCAACATGCAATAGTTTTACGAAAGCAATTACTACAAACATGATTGAGAAACATAATTTTAAATTAAGCACAGTAACATTTAGACACATTGTTCCAATTTACAGTGGGTATATTACTTATTTATTACAAATTTTACAAGTTGACGTTTTAGTTGTTTTTCAATTTTTATGTTAACTGGATCCAAAAAAGATTATTCACATTCTACACCAATCACTTATTTAACTTATCTTGATGTCGTCATGTATGCATTAAATCACCAAATAACAGTCGTCTACAATTTAAAGCATAAAGCTGACGGTCGGTATGGTTCCAAATTATGAACGTTCATAATTTGGAACCATAGCAACCGTCAGCTAGACCTTTTTCTAAACCACCTGAACAACATTAAGCCATCCATCAAATTCACCATGGAGAAAGAAATGGAATACTCACTACCATTCTTGGACGTCCTTGCAAAAAGAAACAATGAGGATATTGTGACATCAGTTTACAGAAAGCCAACTCATACCGGCCAATATCTGAATTACGATTCCAATTACAGTGGAACAACAAAGAAAGGGATTATTAAATCTTTAGTCGACAGAGCTTACAGACTATGAAATACAGAGGTAGGACTACAAGAAGAAATCAAGAACATCAGAAGAGACCTTAAACAAAATGGTTACCCGAAACGAGTGGTAGAAACTGCTCTACAACTCTCTAAGAACCAACCAGCCATGACCGAAGAGAAACCCAAAACACTACTCAGCATTCCATATGTCAAAGGATTATCTGAGAAAATAAAACGGATAGGAAGAAATTATGACATTAACACGGTATTCAGATCATCAAGAACTATTGGTAGCATGATCTCCAAAACTAGACCAGACAACAGTCGTGACTCCAAGAATTGCATCTACGAAGTCCCATGTGAATGCGGCCAGTCATACGTAGGGGAAACTAAAAGACCCTTAGATATCAGGTTGAAGGAACATAAAACCCATACGCAGAGAGGAGAGACTTTGAAATCCGGCATTGCCCAACACTCCTGGGAAAAACATCACAAAATGAAATGGTCGGAGGCAAGAATTATACACCGAGAAGAGCACTGGTACAAGAGAAAATTTAAAGAAACAGCATTTATCGAAAACAACAAGAATGTCTTTAGTCAACCCAGCGTAGAGATTAACAATATGTGGAAACCCTTAATTAAACGCCTGACTAATCTTAGTTTAAGGTAATGTCCTCTTTCATTAACTTTGTACACTTGATCGCTTCACTAACTTTGTATTAGTATATAAGTTACAGTAGTCTTTAAGTTTGTTAGTATTCACCTGAAGACGATTGTAGATTCAATAGCAATTGAAACGTTGTGTTTATTTAATTAAACTAAAATATAGACAATGGAAGTCCAGAATAGTGTTATTATGCCTGAAATATCTTTAGACTAACTCATATAGAAGGCTCTACAAAATTAAAAAACAATCTGTCACCACGTAATTGTTGTTGGGCCCATTCACAAAAAGCTAACCTGCGAGGATAATCATTGTCTGTCAATTCTTGGTGTAATTGCACATGATACGGGTGCATCTTATATTTGTGAAGGATATTTACGGCTGATTTTTGACTAATGTCGTGTTGGCGTGATATTTCACGACTACTAATGTGTGGATTCTTGTTAACGGCGAGCAGTACATTATATTCCTTATCTTCGGTTGTAACAGTTTTTGTTCTTTCGTGCTTTTCATATAACACTGATCCAGTACGAACAAAGCGATCCATTAACCTTTCAAACGCTCTTGAATTTGGTGCCTACGTTCAGGATATCGCTGTTGATATATTCTGGATGCAAGCAAACAGTTTCTCATACTTTCTCCTAACACAAAAATTATATCTGTTTCTTCTTCCTTGGAAAAATTCATTATTAAAACCACAATTTTCAAACACAGAAATCTTTTAACAAGTAATAATATGACAACTGTCATAAATCAACAGCCCACAAAAATAATGAATTCACATTAGACAACAGTTAAATTGCTGCATATTTGACAAAATAAGTCATGGCCAACTTAACTTAATTGGTTATCATTAGATACCTATTCAATACTTTGAATATCAAAATCAAAATTATCTGAACAAATAATCATTCTAGGTATAAGGAATGCTTAATAAAAATCAAAGTATAACATTAGTTCTTCTCGATAGTGATATAAAATACAGGGTGACCCATTTAAAAAAAGAAAAAAAATAATGAATTTCCATTTTGACTCACCCTGTACACAATTTAATGAATATTGACAAAATCAACATTTCTTATAATTTTTGACAATTTTTTTATGGAAAAGTGGAAGGAAGGCCCTGTATTATTGTAACCAATTTTAAAATGTAAAGCTCACAGCTGGTTACAATTTTTCTCAAAAACCTTTTTTGGATAATTAGCATAATAACGGAGTTATTGACCGTTGTCACACTAAAAACTCACCCTGTAGGTACTTCCAAAATAAATAGAATAATAAAAATAAAAAACCAAATTCTTATAAAAATAAATAGTTTTATACAAAATCAATAAAGCCCAGCAATAACTTGATGTTGTCGTTGTCTTCTCCGTTATGCCTTGTACTTTTGACCCCCCACGAAACTCCAACTCAACTGCAATGACTTTTAATTTGTAATAATTAGTAGTTATCGACAAACACCGTTTTTATATAGTTAATTCCATAGAAGGAAACTAAAGAAATGACATATACAACACTTGCTATTCAAAAAGATTTTCTACATATCTGCGATTAGCAGCATCCCGATAAAATAATTTATTTTTCTTAAACAAAATTTTGATTCAATTAATAAATAAATGATTATACTTTTGACCGGTGAAGTTTTGTTAAATATCAAATTATTAATTGTAATTGCTTAAAAATTCTAATAATTCAGTTATTTTTCACCAAAAGTCACAATCGAAGTAAAATATCAGTTTGCTATGATCTCATAAGTATAAAAAAATTGATAGTACTTTACAATAATAATTTTGGATTAATAATCTGTATGATATCGGACAGCCTCTCTAAAGCGGTGACCCAGGTATCGGTGACAAAGAAAACACCAAGTCAAAGGCCAATACGACATACACCCCAATCAAATTTTAATGTAATTACCAACGTTGATTTTCACGGAGCGAACATAATTGGGAAGAAGACAAATACTTCAAATCTTTGAGGGAGAAGTTGTGAATATTTCCAAAATGGCGATATAGCCACCTGTTAATTACTGATAACACTCAATTTACGGCGTTTATCAGACGTTGTTAGATTAAACTATTTTTTTTCACATTACCTCTTCCACTATTTTATCTCTCATTTCGTTATCGATGAAAATTTTGACGTGAAATTAGAGGGTCAGATAGTACTCGATGAGATCTTCTAAATGATTTATTGCTACATCCCTAATTCCTATTCAAAATCAGGAGGTTATGCTTCCCCCGGTGGAAATTTAAAATTACGCGGATGTAGAAAACTGATTGGTCCAAGCGTTGTTTCGAATTTTTATTTTAAAGCCCTAAAATCAGGGTGTAAAGTTTTGGTTGGACGACCTTGTATATAAATTAATGTGATGTAGATCTTCTTCTTCAACTTTTTTTTTCCTTTTTTTTATTTTTGTGGGATACTTCTGTTCCTTACCAACCATTACAGCGATATTCTCCATCTTTGTACTGGTGTTCCTGGGGACCGGTTTTCTATTGGTAACCTGTCTCTTTCAATTGGAGCTATTTGATCTTAGTTTATTCTCCGAATGTGATTGTGAAGCGACGGCAATTTTAAGCTAGTGAATTGTTTTTTGTTTACTCCATCAACAAGGGCCTTAAGTAATAAACATTTTTGGAGGAAGATTACCTTTTTTTCTTTATTCTGCAATTTACACGCTTTCATTGTCTTTACCATTTTAATTACCTTGTCTATTATTTTGTTAAATAGTAAAGGGCTCAAGGAGTCTCCTTGTCTAATTCCAGCTGTTGCATTTATAGGTCCGAGCATTTCCCCGTTTACTTTAATCGTTGCTTTATTGTTTTTGTATTTGTCGTGTATCAATTCTATTATCTCATTTGCCGCTGGTCTTTGTTGTAGTTTCTTTATCACATCTTTTAGTAGGATTGTTAAAATGCTTTTTGCCAATCTATCATACACATGAATGTTGGTTTATTGCACTACAATGCTTTTACTATTATTTGTTGTATCACGATGGTAGTCTCAGTGGTACAACGTCGATTCAGTCTTTTATTATTCCAGTCACTTATTTGAGGGTAATATCTAGTGTTGTATTTTTCGGTAATTACTTATCTTTTGTTTGTCACCTTTGTTAAACATTGTTATGGTATACTTTAAGTTTTTTAAATATTTTGTTTATTAGTTCTAATAATTTTTTTTTAAGTTCCTCGCTTCCATATTTTAAAAGTTCGTTGTATATTTTTTTATACAGCGTCATCCCCAAAATCGGTACCAAATGGGAAACTTCTTTATTATGGGTTTTTCGATAAAAAGTTATTCTTCATAAAAGTTTGTGCATCTTCTAAAGCTAAAAATGCACCAACACAATGTGGCGAAAGACGCGTAATATACGAGGTGCATTCGAAAATTTTATTTTGAGTCAAGAGTAAAGTGCCCTTATTTAAGTAAATAACAAAAAATTGTATGTGAAAAAGTTGTTCTTCATTAAAAAAAACATCAGGATTTGAAGTCATAGCCATCTAGAAGAAATTTTAATTTTTTCCAATTTTTTTTAAATGGTGGCTATAAGAAAAAGATTAGCTTTAAATGATAATTAAACGACATCTTGTATACAACAATTTATTTAAAAAGCTTGTAATTTACAAATTGCCCAATTATTGTGCTAATTATGGTCAATTTTTTTATTCATTAGAAAGAACTTCAAAATTTTTGGTGCAAACCTCTTTTAATTTTTTGTTGACACTAACAATTGCTTATATATTACGCGTTTTTCACCACATTTCGGTAGTGCATTTTAGTTTTAGGGAATTCACAAACTTTTATCAAGAATAACTTTTTATCGAAAAACCCATAATAAATAAGTTTCCCATTTGGTGCGGACTTTGGGGATGACGCTGTATATCTACTAGAGATCTTCTATTTTCCACAAACAAAAACATTGCAATGCAAACTTTCTAGCTTATTTAACACTTTTCTTTTCAAATAGTTCGCGAATAAATGACACAAAGATTAGATGCATTGATTTCTTAAATCAAAATATTTCGAGAACAGTTGCTCGCAGCGACTTTTAAGAAGAAATTTTTTTTTAGAACCATAGTAACCTTATATTTAAGTTTCTTATGTTAAATAACTTTCCAGTACCAATTTTTGTTAAAATAGTGAGATTCTTTCAAAAAATTATTTTCAAAAAAAAGAAAATTAAATAAATATTTAACACGTATATCTCAAAAATGAAGGCGTTGTAGATCCATGCTTATATGAACTTTTTATTTAGAAATAATTAAAGTATCGGACATTTATTAAATAACACTTTGTATAGTGTATATAGTTTTGGTTTGCTTCGAAGTTCTCCGGATGAGTGTAACAGTTTTTTTGTTAGTTTTAGATATTTTTGCGACATTGTTGGCTTTTCTGTAACTCTAATAAAATAATAATTAATTCTAGAACGTGATATTTTCGTATCTACAGAACCTGTACTGGCATTAGTTATTATGGTATAAAAGTGTACAATTTACTACCAACGGCAATTTCGGACCTACCTCCGAGACCATTTAAAAAAAGAATCAGAGAAATCTTGATAAACATGTGTCCTTTTTCTATCGGCAAAATTTTGTCTTACAATTTTGTATCATTACTGTAAGTGTACATGTGATTTAAACTAAGAAAAATGCCAACAGTTAACTGTAACGACATGTGTGTGTTAAAGTGCAAAGCGCTATCTAAGCGATAACTTTAATGCTTGAAACACACGTTGCCGATAAAGCCAAGTATAACTTGTACAGAAGCACACACTCAACGAAAGAACACCTAGTGCAGCATTTCGCTCTTATTGTGAGCTCATCAGAGGTGTTCTTTCGTTGCGTGTGTGCTTCTGTACAAGTATACTTGGTTTTATCGGCAACGTGTGTTTCAAGCATTAAAGTTATCGCTTAGATAGCGCTTTGCACTTTAACACACACATGTCGTTACAGTTAACTGTTGGCATTTTTCTTAGTTTATACTATTCACACGTATCAATGTTTGCACGAGATGTCGCAAGACACACATTTTACTTATGTGATTTAATATTAAGTTTTAAGCAATTTTTTTTTAAATTCATTTCATTCTTCCTCTTTCATAACTTGTGCAAAATGTAATCATTATTAGCATGCATGTAAATAAATAAATAAATAAATAAATTAATATTCACAAATTTTATTTGAAATATGCTTCGTTTGACATTTCAATTTGAATAATTTATGTATGTATATCGATACATTAAAAATTCTTTACAACATATTACACTACATATGTCATCTAAAAATCAAAGTACTTACAATACGTATTATTATTTTTTTAAATACTTTTAATTACATAAATCTTGTTTTATAATTCCTGATTTCTAGTTTTGTGAATCTTTGAATAAACTTCACAATTCAGAATATAAATTGAAATTTCAAATACCGTAAACAAAGACTCTACGTAAAACAGAAACATTTTTACTTTAGTTCCTTATTTTCTTATTTTTCTGTTGTTTTCGGAGATTTTAGATTAAATGAAACATCTCAACATAAAATTCAAGAAAGCGTAATAATTTAGTTAGAAAGTTCACGTTTGTAGCAAATGGTCTTAACATATTTTTGATATTGTTTTCTATTAATTTTTGTGAGAAAAAAAATTGTATGTCTTCTTCTCAAAAAACATAATATGCACAAGTAATTATTATTATAAGTTAACAATAACATTTTTGTAGTTCTATTTTTTTTAATTATTTTTCTACTCCTGCCTGCATAGTAATTCATATATTAGAGTTTTACAATTTCTACTTTAATGAAATTTATTTCGATACAGATTTAGAACCAATAGAATTGCGATATTACGTAATTATCAAATGTTCAATGAGTAGGATACAAATTCAAAACCAATAGAAATACACCGTTGTCTATTGCACTTATCTTACTACTTATGGACTACTAAAACAACAATTAATCAACACAAATAATTCATATTTTAACATATGTTTATAACAAAATTGTTTAAACAAACTTGCAAAGTGCACTTACCCCTATCGAACTTTTATAGTGTTGGCGTGGATTTATTATTATGCAAATATAGTAATATATAGTTTTTATAATTATAAACAACATATCAAAGAATAAAAATGCTAATATTTTTTAAAACGAAAATATTTGATCTTAAAGTGAAGGCTACGCACTACATTAAGTACATACTTAGTGGCCGTCCGAGAGTGAATTTGGACATGTTGCGTGGATCCATTTTTAGGCAAATTCAACAATAAATAGTTCTTATAAGAATAAACAACATATCAAACAATAAAAATGCTACGCGCTACATTAGGTACACTCATAAAATTCAAAACTTGGACTCCACAATTTCTGTAAACAAAAGTTTGCACATTGTAAAGCGGGCTTAAGGGTATCATTTACAATTCTAACAGCAGGTAGTCTCAGCAGGGGTTATCTTATAGAAGGACTGTAGAATGAATCATTACACTAAGCACGTTTTAGAAAATAGGTAATTTACGTTGCTTACTTAATTTTTTTCTTTAAAGAATATATTTGAAGGTATCGCTAATTAAACACCATAGCTCGATTAATTATCGAAACAAAATTTTGTTTAGGAAAATAGAATTAGAAATAATTTTGATTTAAAAAACCTCTACAAGCAATAACTTTTAAATTAAATCAAAAAACTAAACATGGTTATTTGGGTTGACTGATTATTACTTATTTTTAAATAAATCTAACCTACTAATTATTGTAAGTTATTAAAAAAAATCATTAAACTCTCTATTCATAATATTTAGTCCTTACAAAATGTATATTTTATGACGTTTCATTTTTTTCTGTAGTTAATATAAAAAGTGAAAATAAAATCTAAGGCAATTCTTATTGTCAACGTATATATTTAATTTTTTGACCAGAATTTATTACATAATTAAATTCACTGCGATATAAAAAAATAGATATAAGTAATGCTATTGAACAACTTTGGTTTTCCATTAAAATTAAAAGTTCTACATATGTTTTTGGCGTAGTTTACAGGCCTCCTTCGATGAATTTTAAAAAATTCGTTGATGAACTTGAAATCTCATTTACATTGTGCTCATCTTTATCTGACAATATTTTTTGTTTGGGGGATATTAATATAAATTTGTTAACACGAACATGCTTAGCTACTAAGTATTTCATGGAATTTATGGAATGTCTGAATTTATATCAGCATATTTCTGAACCTACTAGAACTGAGAAAGATGTCGAATCACTGTTAGATGTTATAATTTCTACAAATCCTTCACTGGTCATTTCTTCTGGTGTTGAGATTAATAATGAGTCTGACCATGACCTAATTTACTGTATTCTTAATATAAACTTTTCACATCATAAACCTGGACGAACAATAACATATCGTGATTTCAGAAATTTTAATAAGGAAAATTTTGATAACGATTTTCAATTACTGCCTTTGCAACAAATCTATTATGAAAATAATATTAATCGTAAACTTTATTTATTGAATAGTAATATTACAATGTTATTTGATAATCATGCTCCATGGAGAACTGTTAACATAAGAAGACCGCATGCTCCATGGTTAACTGATAACATAAAATTAATGATGAAACTCAGAGATAAGGCAAAATTTAAATTTAAAAGAACCAAAAAGCGGCGCATTGGGAATATTATAAATCGCTGAGAAACCTAACAAACTCCAGTATAACTAGAAAAAAAAACTTATTTTACTTACAAAACACTAAATTGTAATACAAAACAACTATGGAAACATTTCGATCTATTACACATAAAAAAATCTCGCCCTGACATCCCTGAACACTTACGCGATCCAGATGATATTAATAACCATTTTATAGACAATATTCCAAAATTAACAATTGATCCAGAACTTATTAATTTTTACTCGAACAAATCTGGTCACACTTCTGAATTCTTTTTTGAAACAGTATCTCAGGCTGCTGTAAGTCGCTGTCTTAATGATATAAAAACAAATGCTGTAGGAATCGACGGCATAAACATTAAGATGATTAAGTTATGTGGTCCTACTATGGTGAATTATTTAACGCACATTATTAATTATTGTTTAACTGAAAATGTATTTCCTGATAGCTGGAAAATAGCAGTCATCTTACCATTACCTAAAATAAACAATGTAAATGATTTTTCTGACCTTAGACCAATTAGCATATTGCCCATTTTTTTCAAAAATATTGGAAAAGTTGATAAACAACCAAATAAGAAGTTATTTAAGCACATATAATTTAATACCCCAAATGCAATCTGGTTTTAGAAAACACTTTAGCTGCACCACCGCATTACTGAACATAACTGATGACATTCTACAAAGAATTGATAAAAAGAAATTTAACAATCCTTGCCTTACTAGACTACACTAAAGCTTTTGACACTATTAATCACGAGTTATTATTAGTAATCCTTAATTATATAGGTTTTTCTAAGAATGCGGTGCAGTTATTAAAAATTACCTTTATAAAAGATCGCAATGTGTAAAATTAGATAACAAAACTTCTGAACTTCGCCAAATAACACAAGGCGTTCCTCAAGGCTCAATTCTAGGACCACTCCTGTTTCTTATATATACTTCAAATTTTAGTAATTTTATAAAGTACAGTAATATACATATGTACGCAGACGACACGCAGATTTATTACTCATTTCATTGTTCAGATTTTGATTCAGCCGTAGATAAAATGACGTATGACATACATAAATTACATGACATATCAACTAAGCACGCATTAAAACTAAACCCGTCGAAATCATGCCTACTTTTATTTGGTCGCAATTCACAATACATCCATTTAAGGGATCGTCTTGAAATTAAATTAAATAATGTTATTATTCCTGTGAAAGAAAATTCTAAAAATTTAGGTCTTATTTTAGATAACACTTTTAGGTACAAGAACCATATAATTACAAATATACAAAGAGCGTACTCTACCTTGAAAACTCTGTACCCACATAGGAATTATTTAAATGAATTTCAAAAAAAAATGTTATGTGATATGCTTGTTTTATCTCACTTTACATACTGTTCGGAAATATATGGTTCTTGTATTGACTATGACACTTCGAAGAGAATACAGCGTGTACAAAATTGTTGTTTGAGATTTATATATGGCATTCGTAAATATGATCACATCTCTCACAAATTAAAAGAATTAAATTGGTTAAATATGGAACACAGAAGGTTGTTGCACACGGCCACCTTGTACCATAAAATAATTACACAAAAAACACCACCATACTTATACAATAAAATAAAATTCAGAACTGATGTGCACAATTTAAATTTGAGAAATAGGGGTTTGATTACGCCACCACAACATACAACAGCCTTGTTTGAAAGATCGTTTCAATATCATATTAGTAAAATTTATAATAGCATACCACAACATTTGAAGTCTATGCCTGTTCAATTATTTCATAAGCATTATTTAAATCTTCTTCTAGCTACATAATACTACCTTTTCTGTTTTTCTTAATATTATCTACAGACATATGCACTGCTGTAATTAAAACATATTTTTTTTAGTTTTAGTTTGTTGTTTATGTTTGGTTACTTGTTTTCTAGTTATAGGTATACATTGCATACATTCTTTTTCATATGCAACAAGGTGCAGTTGAAAAACAGTATTAACTGAACTGCAGCTTGTGATTTTGTTTAGCAGACTACCTATTTAGTTTTTTTGTATGATTGATTATTGTTTCTATGAACTTGATTTATGTACAGTACATATTATTTTGTTTTTTTTTTTGCTAGCAAAATAAACATTATTATTATTATTATTATTATTATTATTATTATTATTATAATTAAGATACCAAGTTATAGTTTAAAATTAAATGAAAACTTTTTTTCTTAAATAAAGGTATTACTATATAAATAAATATAAGAAATCAATAATGGGTGTGACCTCCATTATTATTGATACATTCTTGGAGGCGTCTGCTCATTGACGCTATCAAGGTATCAATATAATTAATATTAATCGTTTCCCATGCGGTATCAATGGCTGCAATTAGTGCATTACGGTTTACTGGTATAAAATTTGGCCCTTGTTGTCTTCGGATAACAGCAAGTATTCGAGCCCAAACATTTTCGATAATGTTAAAATCTGGGCTTTTGCTGGCCAGGGTAACAGCTCCAAGTTATTTGCTTGTATCCAGTTGCGCACAACCTGCGAAGTATAGGGTCATCATATCCCGATAGTTAATTATCGAATGTTCCAAGAAAATATGTGTAAATAGTAAATGGAATCTACTAACGTAACGTTAAGTCGTTAATTATAGTTACATAACTCTCCTTTCATAAGATATAGTTCATATTAATATGCTTATTGTAAAGCTTCGTACACACCTGAACAACAAACCGAGGAACAAACAGAACAACGAACCGAACGGCAATCGGAACATTAATTTGGACGGTGCTACGTACGAATTTTAGAACAGATTCGCAAGTCCTGATTGTTCCACGAACGGTTTGCGGCGTTCCCGCAACTTGTCGGTTTTTTCTCCGACATCAAAGAAAATGCGCGCGAATGCGTTTGCAGGTTTGGACGAATCTAAACAAAACGGCGAACAAACTTATGCGGGAGAATTAAATTATTTATTTTTGTCCTCCCTTTTGTGGGTTTGTTGTGTTTTAGGTAATATTATGGAGTTGACAGAAGAAAAATGTTTTAAATTAATCAGTGTTTAAGAATGCAAGAAAAAAATGATGTCCCTATTAGCATCATTTGGGCGGGAAATTTCAAAATAAAAAAAAGCGAAGTAAATTATAATTTTTACTCTTCTTTGTGCGTAAAAATTTGGTTGGCACTATCTTCTTGTTTTCCGCAATTTTCTCTTCTCAATAATAAATATATATGAACTGAAAACTACTGAAAATAATTATGGGAACAGCACAAACGTTCCGTTTGTTGTTCGGATTGTGGAAATCATAAAAGATCGTTTGTCGTTCTGTTTGACTTTCGGTTCGTTGTTATGTTTGTTGTTCAGGTGTGTACGAAGCTTTACAACTTAAGCAACAATTTTTTGGCGAATAAAGATTAGTTTGTGATGTAATATTAGAAACACAAATTTATATCATATCAAATTTATGACAACTTAAAACCAAGAACGTGTATGTTATTGCTAAGAAATTATTAAGGAAAAAGCGCAATTGCAGTGTAAATATTTATAATTAGATATTTTCCAAAGTTTATAAGTCCTCTATTGTAATCTTAATACTTAAAAGAAAATCCTGTCCATTAGCATTATAAGGAAATGGCTTTTACTTTATGAATAAGTTTCAATAACAATAGAATATCCTTGCTTGTTTAATTTACTTCCTTTGAGTCATATTGCTCTAAGGGTTGTTACATTGGTCATTAGAAGTATGTAATAAATAAACAATTACCTACTGTTTGAGAAGGGGTAGTGTGAACCAATAAATAAAGTAAGAAATGTAAATTCCATTTTAGTTTAAAATTTCAAGTGTTGTGAAAATGCCACCTCATCTCGGTGCTGATTTGAAAGCGCGGATTGTTTCGGAATTAGCGGCGGGCCGTAGCGTGCGTAAAGTTTCACGTATGTTAGATATACCAAAAAGCACCGTAGGGCATTACCGAGTAAAATGGAATCTTGAACACACTTTGGAAAGAGCCATCGGAAGTGGTAGACCTAAAGTATCTACACGTGCTCAAGATCTCGAGTTGTTTCATTACGTAACAGAACAACCATTTGCTACATACTCCAGGGCTATAGCAGATACACATTTTCCCGGATGCCGTATAACTGCACAAAAAGATTAAAGGAGATGGGAATAAAGAAGTATAATGCTGCTGCGAAAGAAGTTCTCAGTGACGAAAATATGAGACGTCGTCTGGAATTTGCAAGGCGATATGTGAACGAACCTTTGGAATTTTGGAATCGAGTGATTTTTAGCGACGAAAAAACGTTCAATAGCCGCAACGATGGACCACTAAAAGTTTTTAGAATGGAAGGAACTCGTTACGAAAATAATCACATATGTCCTAAAAAACGAAGTGGTTATTTTTCTGTGAATGTGTGGGATTGGGTTAGCACGCGGGGTCCAGAAGTTTGTTGGGCTATCGATGGACGTCTTGATTCTGCTGCGTATTTAGATATTTTGGAAACTATTATGAAACCTTCAGTGTTTTATCCAGACGAAGATTATATTTTCCAACAAGTAAGTATTCTTATTTCACTATACTTTCTCCAAAAAATAGTTCGGGATCTGTTGAATTAACATTTTCATAATGTATTTTTGTTGTTAAAGGACAACCTCCCTATTCATACTTCGTGGGTTGTGCGCAACTGGATACAAGCAAATAACTTGGAGCTGTTACCCTGGCCAGCAAAAGCCCAGATTTTAACATTATCAAAAATGTTTGGGCTCGAATACTTGCTGTTATCCGAAGACAACAAGGGCCAAATTTTATACCAGTAAACCGTAATGCACTAATTGCAGCCATTGATACCGCATGGGAAACGATTAATATTAATTATATTGATACCTTGATAGCGTCAATGAGCAGACGCCTCCAAGAATGTATCAATAATAATGGAGGTCACACCCATTATTGATTTCTTATATTTATTTATATAGTAATACCTTTATTTAAAAAAAAGTTTTCATTTAATTTTAAACTATAACTTGGTATCTTAATTATAATTATGTAATAAATTCTTGTCAAAAACTAAATATATACGTTGACAATAAGAATTGCCTTAGTTTTTATTTTCACTTTTATATTAACTACAGAAAAAAATGAAACGTCATAAAATATACATTTTGTAAGGACTAAATATTATGAATAGAGAGTTTAATGATTTTTTTAATAACTTACAATAATTAGTAGGTTAGATTTATTTAAAAATAAGTAATAATCAGTCAACCCAAATAACCATGTTTAGTTTTTGATTTAATTTAAAAGTTATTGCTTGTAGACGTTTTTAAATCAAAATTATTTCTAATTTTATTTTGTAAACATTTCCTAAACAAAATTTTGATTCGATAATTAATCGAGCTATGGTGTTTAATTAGCGATACCTTCAAATATATTCTTTAAAGAAAAAAATTAAGTAAGCAACGTAAATTACCTATTTTCTAAAACGTGCTTAGTGTAATGATTCATTCTACAGTCCTTCTATAAGATAACCCCTGCTGAGACTACTTGCTGTTAGAATTGTAAATGATACCCTTAAGCCCGCTTCACAATGTGCAAACTTTTGTTTACAGAAATTGTGGTGTCCAAGTTTTAAATTTCATGAGTGTACATACGTAGTGAACGTTCGAATGTGAATTTGAACGTGTTGGCGTGGATCAATTTTTAGGCAAATTTAACAATAAATAATTTCTATAATTATAAATAACACATCAAAGAATAAAAATGCTAATATTTTTTAAAACAAAAATATAAGTGATGGCTGCGCGCTACATACTTGGTGGACGTTTGAAGGTAAATTTGAACGTCTTGGCGTGGGTCAATTTTTAGGAAAATTTAGTAATAAATAGTTATTATCATTATAAACAACATATTAATAAATAAAAATGCTAATATTTTTAAATCAAAAATATTTTATTTTAAATTTATGGCTACGCGCGACATTATAGTCTATACGTAGAGTATGTTTCAGTGTTAATCACAGGTTTTTTCTTCTATGCTTTTTCTTTCTATTAAATAAATATTACCATTTTTACAGTTACAGTTAATTTGAAAAGTGTAGTGGTTCAGTGAGCCGTATTCACCTATTTTTTTAAATCTGTCTCTAAATCTAGATTTAGTTAGAACTATACTTTTGACATTAATCATACGTTTGACCATGATTAAATATGCAATTAAACTTGTCTTTAAATACAATTACTTTGCAGTTACTAAAGTAATTTTGCCCTAGTAGTTCAAAATTAAAAATTTATTTTAAAACTACTTGTAAAAGTACTTTTAAGATTTAAAAGTGGCGCAGAGTACCGGTTAGTGTATTTTGTCATAATTTTTAAAAAGTTACACAATATGAGTATATATTTTAATTTCATATTTTCGACAATATTTTTTATGCAGTTTTGGACAAACTAATGTCACTAACCATCTAAAAGTTTACAATTTGTAAGTCTATTTTAAAAAAACTTTGTTTTTGTGTTATATGCTTATTATTTAAAGAAAATATTTTTAAGTACATTTATTACCTGGGCCCAAAAGTTTATTCTTTTAAAATATGGAAAATATAAAAAATAGTTTTAATAAACGTTGTTTTGTATAGTTTACTTTAAAAAATACAATGACATTGCTATATTCGAAAAAGAACTTTGGAGCCCCCTAAGAGAGCCAACTTTTTTTATATCTTTTAACCTCTCTCTTTGACCTTTTGAAACAAGCTGTTTTTGAAGTTACAACGGAGTGTTAATCATCGTATGTTACATAACAATATTTTAGAGAAACATGCACTGGAATTCAATAAAACTTTATTCAATCAAATTTTTGAAAACATACCCAAAGTGAGTGTTCAAAAACGGTCGCCGTTAACCTTGAAACAGTCTCTTAAACAATTTTTGAATGCTTTGATAGCATTTTTCAGCCAAACGTTTTGAACATTGGGAATTCTATCAACGTTTCTTTTTTAAAAACAACAAACAAACAACTTCATAAAAGTAATCCAGGGGTGTTTGGTCTGGGCACCTCTGCTAGCAGGCCACTCTACTTCCGTCTATCAATCCACCTGTTCGGAAATATCTCTTGTTTTGATTTTAGTTGTCGATAATAGATTCCGTCCATTTTTTATCATGGTAAAATTTTATTTCTGGTACCACTTTTTTCTGTTTACAGATATACGTTTGCCAATAGTAATGTTTTTAACAATTTTAATTGAATAAAGATTTTGTTTAAAGGAATGGAACACTAACTGCAGCGTCAATTTTAACAAACGGAAAAACTGCAACAAAAAAAAGTTTTAAAGTTTTTGTTGAATTCCATGCCATTTTCCTCAAAAAAATTATTATGTAACATACCAAGATTAATACACTGTCATAACCAAAAACAGCTTCTTTTAAAATTTGAGGTCAAAGAGGGTACAGTTTAAAAACAAAGGGTTAACCCATTTAGAGGGCTACAAAATACAGGGTGTGGCGCGAAGAGTTTTGATTAAAAGTAATGGCGGATAGAGTTATGTTAAAAATCTGAAATTACGAAGCTATAGGTTTTCGATGACACCGAGTTCAAATATAATATTGTCCTTAATGTGGCACTTCCGGTTATACCGGAAGTAGACGTCAACTTTGTTATTTTAAATAGAACCTAGTATTTTTTATTTTATTTTCGGATTCTACATGAAATTTTAGATTAAATTTGTGAACAATATCCTATACCAAAAATGAAGTATTTTCGATATATTTTGATTTTTTTAAAAATTTTGAAAAAATCCTAGTCTACATTGAATACCGATATCTCCATTAATTAGGAAGCTAGTGACGTGAAATTGTAACTAATAAACAACAAGCACTTGCCCGTTAACTCCATGTGTCCAACTCATTGGTATTTCATACAGAGTGTTTAAAACTTAGCTGCCACCGTGGCCAATTTAAATCATTTATAAGCTGCTTACTTTAAATAGAACACCCTGTATTTTATTACATTTTTCGCTGTATTTTTTTAAGCCAATTCGTTTGGTATTAGTATTTCTTATACCTAAATCTAACCAGTTTTGAGATATTTCATTATCTTTGTTAAAACATAACAACACTTAATTATTTCAACATTAGTAAAGGGTAGGCCATGGCTGTCAAAGATTTGATAGTTAGAACGTTAATGTTTATGTTGTTTTGACAGTTTTCTTTACCAGTTTGTATTTCATAGTAAATAATGGCAAATGTAGGGTTTACTAATGATGATTTCCTAAATCTTATTATTATTTACAGCGAGTGTAATAGAATTGTTGAAAGGACTTGTCGTGTTTTTGCAGAAAGATATCCAAATCGACCAAATGCAACTGGTGATATTGTAAGAAGATTGCTTAAAAACTGCCGTCAGTTTGGTCAATTTAAGACACAAATTAATAAAAATAAACCACTAGTGGACAATGACATAAACGAAATTAATGTTTTGGGTTATTTTACGGCCTCTCCAAATGCCTCTATTAGAGATTGTGAAAGAGATCTTACTTTGTCGACGAGAACAATTTATCGCATTTTAAAAAACACAAATGGAAACCATTTTCGTATCATTTGGTGCAGCACTTAAAATTAGATGATCCTCCTCGAAGGGTGCAATTCTGTGAATGGTTTTTAATGAAGACCCAAGAGGATGAAAACTTCATAAAAAAGTTATATGGTGTGATGAAGCAAAGTTTAGCAAAAATGGATTATTTAATCGACATAATTCCCATTTTTGGTCTAATGAAAATCCACATGTTATTAAAGAACGTTCTTTCCAAGATAGTTGGAGTTTTAATGTATTTTGTGCAATAAAAGACGAGAAAATTTTAGCAATAAAATTTTATGATGAAAATTTAAACGGTGAAAGATATTGCGACATTTTAGAAGAAGTCATACGACCCGCGTTACATACTTTAAGAAATGGAGAGGCGACTTCAGCTTGGTATCAGCAAGATGGAGCACCTCCTCATAACTTTGGGCGTGTTGCTGACCATCTTTACGACATGTTTGATGATAGATGGATTGCCAATCAAGGTCCGTTTCGTTGGCCAGCTCCCTCTCCTGATTTGGCTCCTCTAGATTTTGGTATTTGGGGTTACATTAAAAATTAGGTATTTTCCAAACCTGTTACGACAAAGGAAGATATGATGCAAAGAGTCTTACGTGCTTTTAATTCTCTAACACCCGACCATATTTCCAGAATTACAAGACGTAGCTTAATGAAAAGGATTCATAAATGTTTAGAAGTAGATGGAGCTAATTTTGAACACTTATTATAAAACTTTATTTGTTTAATATTACATTTAGTTATTTTTGTTTGTAAGTTATCTAATTAAATTAATACAAAATACCTAGTCAACGTTTTTAATGATATCCATAATTAAAAATCCTTTCAGGCTATTGGTTACTTTTCAGAATTAATAACTTATGAAAAAATATCAAAATATCACCTTAAATAATGGAAATCATGGCCTACCCTTTACTAATGTTGAAATAATTAAGTGTTGTTATATTTTAACAAAGATAATGAAATATCTCAAAACTGGTTGGATTTAGGTATAGGGAATACTGATACCAAACGAATTGGCTTAAAAAATACAGCGAAAAATGTAATAAAATACAGGGTGTTCTATTTAAAGTAAGCAACTTATTAATGATTTAAATTGGCCACGGTGGCAGCTAAGTTTTAAACACTCTGTATGAAATATCAATGAGTTGGACACATGGAGTTAACGGGCAAGCGCTTGTTGTTTATTAGTTACAATTTCACGTCACTAGCTTTGTTATTAATGGAGATATCGGTATTCAATGTAGACTAGGATTTTTTCAAAATTTTTTAAAAAATCGAAATATCTCGAAAATACTTCATTTTTGGTATAGGACATTGTTCACAAATTTAATCTAAAATTTCATGTAAAATTCGAAAATAAAATAAAAAATACTAAGTTCCATTTAAAATAACAAAGTTGACGTCTACTTCCGGTATAACCGGAAGTGTCACATTAAGGAAAATATTATATTTGAACTCGGCGTCATTGAAAACCTATAGCTTCGTAATTTCAGATTTTTAACATAACTCTATCCGCCATTACTTTTAATCAAAACTCTTCGCGCCACACCCTGTATATTTTTATAATGTTGGCGATGTCGCCGTAAAATTTGAAATAAACTACCAAACAACTTTTAGAAAATAGTTATTTACGAACCAAGTTAGGGAAGAACTTTTTCCTACATGAGCGCATTTAAAGCATCGAGCGAACGAAGTGAGCGAGTGCTTTCATAGCGCGAATGCTAGAATAATCTTCCCGCAAGAGGTTTGTACAATATTTTTTGTATTGAGCAAATATTTCGTTAATAAATATTAGCAATTATTTTACATTAATGTCAAATTTTAATATAGTTAGCAGAGTGCTATGAGTTGACGTTTTTAGTTGTAGTAATTTACATAACGGATAGATGGCACTATACATTTTTAATAACTTTGTGTAGATTTTTCAAGGTTAATTCTTGTTTTCATTAACAAAAAAAATTGGGAAAATGATTTTTAGCAACTAAAAATTATATTTGGATTACGATATTATTATTTCAATGTCTGTAAATGCCAGTGTTTTTTGTAATTTTTTCCGAACTGATGCGGGAAAAATAGCTTCCTGATTGGCTACACACTTATTTCAAATGTCATTTCCTAAGCGGCGGGTACAAAAACTATTTTTTTCTATTTTCCATATTTTACACTGGTTCACTCGTTATTCTAGACTTTTGAGCCGCACTGAATACCATCAATCATAATGGAATCAATTGAGGTACCAAGTGAGCATTTAAATCTAATTTTATCGTTCATACATTTACAAAATACATCTATTTTCAGATAAAAATCTCGTAGAAAATATTTTTTTAGAGGAACCTGCATAAAAGAAAAAAATTTTTAAAACTTGTTGCAGAAAAATTGATGGTAGGAGCGGGCACTTGGTGTAAATATGAACATAAAAATGACAACGTATTATTTCATTATTATGTCATTAGAAATCAGCGTTTATCGTTCTTAGGCACGTTACTAAGAAATCAGAAAATAAAATTAATAATTGATTTTTTTATAAACTTTTTAACATTGACTAACACAAGAAACGTATGCAAATTCAATTTATTTGATTTACAATAAACAAAGCATTAAATTAATACTTTTTTTAAACGACGATAAAAATTAAGGTTACTATGTCAGTATTTTTTATTTGTGTAAGCATAATTTTTATTTCATATGCATTAAAACGCTAAAAAAGAATTGAATAAGATGTTTTCAAGAGTTTTAATGTGGGTACTATTGTAAGTTTTTTTTTCTTTAAAGTTTTATAATGCTCTTTGAAAGAAAATCGTAAAAGGTTTTCGATGTTCTCTTAACAGATAAAATCAATCCTTTGTTGTACATAATTTACAATGTTGTAAGCTCAAATTCACAAACTACTAAATGTTTAAATTTTACAACTCAAGTTTACAAAACAGTTTAACTCTGGTATAAACCATTAGAGTGTTTTTAAATTGAACAAAAAACGTAATCAAATACATATTTTAACTTAATTGATTTACTTACGCTTTTGTAATTGTATTTATTAATTGAATATTATTATATATTTCGGTATTCGTTTTACCAACAAAAATAAATCGGCTTTATAGAAATATTTTGTTTACAGATGCATTCTTTTTGTTTTAAATAAATTAATAATCAATTAATCACGAAGAACAAAAACAGTGTAATAATAATAATGAATTTCTAGGTTATCATTTTGGCATATAAATGACATGTTTCATAATGGAAAGGGTGTCTCACCGGGGAAAAATTTGAAAATTTGGAGAATGACTAAAACCAATAGAGCACCTCAACTAAAGTATTTTTTAAATAGATTAAAAAAGTAATACTAAGTGTTTCATATTTGCTGTTACATTATGACATATTCAATGAGCAATAACTTTATTAAGTTAAATGGAACGTCCTGTATTTTTTTATTCTGTAGTGTGCAGGTTGAAATTCTCTTTCAAATCCTGTCACCATTGTTAACATTACAGCTACTACTTTTTGAGATGTTTGCAATTTTCTACTATTGGAGCGTATCAGATCTGTTATGTTAACTGTTAACGTGCCGGCATCATTGGAATTACAACCCACAACAATGATTTGAAAATTTATTGGATTATGTCAAATTCACACAGTTTTTTGTTTCTCAAATAGTACTAATCATGACCAATTCGATAACAAGTCTGGTACGCCCTGATAGTAGGAAATTGAAAATATATCTAAAAGTAGTGGTTGTAATCCTAACAACGCTTATATAATTTGAAAGAGAATTTTAACCTACACCCAACACATTAAAAAAGTACAGGGCGTTGCATTTGATTTTGAAAAGTTATTGCTTTTTGAAGATGTCAAAATGTAACAGCGTAATTATATGAAACACTTAATATTACATTTTTTAATCTATGGACACATCTTTGTTCGCTATAGTCCATTCTCTTTATGCAAACCAAAAATTAACCTAATATGGAGTTCCCAAAAAAGTTACAGTTATTTCTGAAACTTTTGAAAATCTGTGAAAATTTTACTAAAAAAATTAATATTTCGAAATCTATAACTCCTAGGTGCAGGGAATGTTATACAAAGAAACCCTAAAATTTGACGTATACAAACATGCAAAAATATACCCTATATAAACTAATCAAAACAAATAAGCAAACACGAACATTTTAATATTTTTGTACCCATGCAATGAAATTTGCAAAACGTTATATTCACTTGTTTCATAAGAATGTGTCTCCCAGTGTGACTCATTATAATAATTTTTGAATAAGCCGTTAAAAAAAAGAAGAAAATATACAAATCGTATGATTGGCAAAACATTAAATTATTCAAAACAAAAGAGTTAAAGCAAAACTAATAATGAGTTTGCCCTCCTCTTGCTTGGAAGAGTTTAGTGCATCGATGGGGCATACTCGCAATCAAGTAGGAGCCACTCTTTTGTGGCAGTACTTTCCATTCCTAAAGAAGAAGTTCTTGTTGAAGATTTTGAATGGGTAAGTGTTCTCGGATTTGACGTTCCATTGTATCCCATAGATGCTCGATCGGGTTCATGTCTGGGCTGTTGGCTGGCCATTCCTTAACATCGATATTGTGCTCATTTAAAAAATTTGTCACTATTCTCGCTATGTGGGGCCTAGCGTTATCGTGCTGGTAGATGAAATCAGCTCCCATATTTTGAGCAAACGGAACAATATATGGTTCTAAAATATCACTAATTCCGTACGGCCATTTAAAGTTATACCTCCCCTGACCATAATAGAGCCCTCGCCAAAAGAGACAATTTTTTGAACGGTATCATCGAGGTAACGTTCCCCTCGCCATCTCCATACACGCAGACGTCCATCATTGTGATCTACACAAAAGCTGGACTCGTCTGAAAACATTACATTGCTCCACCGTTCCATGGTCCAATTACTATGGATGTGAGCAAAGTTTCGTCGCGCTCTGCGGTTGGCTACGGTTAACCGAGGTACTTTTGCTGGTCTTCAGCTCAGCTTCATGGAGTTCATGATCTAAATGCTTGAGTTAAGCTCTAGATATGGCAGAATGACTTACACCCATTAACTGTACAACTCGTTTTCTTGAATAGCCTTCTTCTATCAATGTAACCGCTCTTGGTACTTGAATTTGAGTTAGGTACACTCTTTGAACCGTTTTCCTACCTAACACGTCTACTTCCATGTTTTTACAGAGAAACTGTGTTTCGAAACTGTAAAATGAGCTCCAAAATGACGTTTCGTTTCAACCGAAAATTATGGTGTTATTTGGGTTTTTGCTTTGTCTGACAAAAACCACTATTTAAAGTTGTGCCTACTATTACTAATCTTTAATTCAAAGTATCTTTACCGTTTTTGACATATTTATAATTGATTGTACCAAATGTTTCAAGAAATACAGGTAGAAATGAAAGTGTCTCTTTTTTCGTTTTGATTAGTTTATAAAACAAAAGTTTGATAACTTGCATGATATTCGCTACAAGAAATATGAATAAAACGTTAACAAAAAAATGCCCCGGGTGTAGATGACTCTATTTTCAATTTTACCCTGTCCTTTTTATTGTTTGTTCAACTGACGCACACTATTAGTCGTAACCATCTACCAATTCTAAAATAAAACATAATTTTTTTAAATAGATACCACACATTTTTTAAAAATTGTTTACCTATTTTCTTATCGTTTTAAGCTGCCCGAGGTATTGCATTAAGTGGCTCATCTAGGTGTCGCGTATTATTTTGCTAGAATATAGAGAGTGCTTCATAGTATGTGGCTTATTAGAGGTTATGATAAAAGTACAAATAAATTAAAATTAGAAATGTGCGTATAAGGCGTTTCAGAAGTGCTCTGAATGAAAATAATGACAAATATTCTAGTACTTCAGGATATACCAGAAATTGATCTTAACTTTCTTATTTTAAATAGCATGCTATCTTTTTTTGTGAAAGATTCAAATCCTACTCGATCTTTTAGGGCAATTTTCAATACCATTTACTAACTCTAAAATTAATATTTGCTATTTAAACTAAGGAAGTTCGAGTCAACTTTTGGTATATCTGAAAGTGCTACAACAATGTCCCTATTTTCATTAAATATACCACCTCTGAAACTCTCTATCCTAAATTTTCATGTTCAATTAATAAGCCACTTGTCGTGAAGCACCCTGTATATTTGTTATGTATATTTTTTTAAATAACGTATAAAATAAAAGTGTTGAGACAAATTTTAACAAAAACTATTAAAAACAAAGCAATCAATCTAAGCTAAAATAAAGATAATCTCAAGTGCGGTTAAAAGTTTGACAAAAAATAGTTGAGCAGTACGTCGCATTAACTAGAATTTCTGAAAGATATACCTAATTGTGAATTAATTGTAAACTTATCGTGTCAAAAAAGATTGTACAAAAGGTAAGTCATGTCAGAACGCACCTCCATCTCCGTTGAGTAATCGTAGACATCAAGAACTCATTGAATCTGCAAAAAACTAATAGGAGATTTCCATTAAAAAATTGGACACAAAATTTCACATAAGTGAAATGTGTGTCTAACGTCATCTCGTGTAATAAGGGACACGTATAAATACTATAAACTAAGAAATGCCAACAGATAACTGCGTCTGTTCATTGCTCCACGAGAGTTTAATAGACTAACCGCCTTCTTGTACAGTTGTATATCGCACTTAAGTATACATCTCTCATGAGCTAATAATGAGAGCGAAATGCGCATCAATGTTCTTTCGTTGCGTGTGTGCTTTTGTACAAGAAATACTTGGCTTACTATCGACACGAATGTTTGGGCATTTAAAGTTATCGCTCTTGATAACGATAATGCACTTTAAATATTTACAGTCGTTACAGTTAACTGTTGGAATTTCTTAGTTTATACTATTTATACGTGCCCCTTATTACACGAGATATCGTTAGACACACATATCACTTATGTTCATTGCTTTACGAGAGTTTAAAAGACAAACCGTCGTCTTGTACAGTTGTATACCGCACTTAAGTATATACTTCTGATGAGCTCATAATAAGAGCGAAATTCGCATCAGGTGTTCTCTCGTGCGTGTATGCTACTGTACAGAAATACTTGGCTTTATCGACACGAGTGTTTATTGCATTCTAAGTTATCGCTTAGATAACGATTTACATTTAAAACATTCAAAGTTGTTAATGTTATCTGTTGGCATTGCTTAGAAAAGTTTACGTTTCCCATACAACTGTGAAGAGAAGCTGTTTACAGAGAAAGGCAAGAATGTCTAACGGGAATTTTGACACGGTATGTTAAGAAAATTATTGTTCTATTTAACTAAGAAAAGTCACTATGTTTTTGACTGACAAGTTGAAAATTAACAATTTATAGTTTACTGCATTCAACCTCGAAGCCGAGGTTGTGTTGCAGTAGCAGCAAGGTAATTTTCACTATCAAATAGAACGGGAGCAGAGTTCTTGTTCTATACTGTTGTTTCTCTCCCATTTGCATGACGAACGTAAGAGTTGTAGGATTCACCTGCGTTATTTTGGGTTCTTCGGCTACAGGACACACCTCGTCCTGTTTAAGCCAAAAATGAAAAACACCAAACGTATTCCGAGTACTTAGTTGCTCTTCTTGTCAGACAGGGATCAAAACATTGTCAATATCTCTATCAAGATTGCATTTGTACAGTTGTAAATACATAACTTGAGTTTTTAAATCTCTAATGAGTCCAAAACATAATACCAAATTACTTACCCAAGCGACAAATAAAACATTTTTCAAGAAAAAGTAATTGCATTAGCTCAGTTCCTTAGTCTTTAGGTACTATATGTTGTTTCCATGTCAACTTATGATAGAGATGTTTAGATTTTTTGCTGTCTCACTTTGCGGTATTTGTAAATTATTTAGGTGAACCAGTAGACACGTTCAGCTACGAAGTGCGAATGTTGTTTGAGTAGATTTAATTTTACATTTTTTAATCACTTCTAAAGGTTGGGTAGATGACATTGTACATTTTCAAAGTTATCTGAAAGTTTGCATGACTAGAAAAAATAGAGGTGTCATCAGCAAATGTCTCCGTTACTGTGTTCGTGTGAGTGTTAAATCGAAGAAGTATAAGACATATAACATCAGGCCAAGCACACTTCCTTGCGGTACACTTGAGTTTATTGGGTGATACCCAATTTATCTCTGTTCAGTTGGACTTGAAAGGTTCTCAGTATTGTCTGTAAGATGATAGCACACATGTAACCGACATAGTTTCTTTACGTACGTTTTGTTTAATCTTGTAAAAAAATATTTAAAATGATTCCAATTTATGACACTTTTTGTAGTATGCGCGTCTATATAAACAAACGTTTGATTTTGCGATTTGTCTACCTTGCTATTTAATTTAACTTAATCGTATGGTACATTTAATTATTGTGATGTAAGTGTTATGTATGGTGCCCCAGAAGATCAGTATAAACCTGTACAGTGTGTGGTGACGAAACCGTGTGCAATTGTGGATTGGTTCGTCTTGGCAAAGCATTTACTTCAAGGTTTAGGAAAACCACTAAAACCTAAACATGCTAACCCTTACCCACCCTAGTATTCACATTCACATTGCTATCACGTATCCCAGTAAGAAAAAGGGTATTTTACTATAAGAGATTAAAGTTCCGTTTTTTTCGTGAGAGAAAAATTTCCTCAGGAGCGATAGCGAGTGATCAATCTCTTGAACGAAAATTTCAAATTTTAGCTCAACTAATAGATACAATTTTTTTATACAAAATGAGAATAAAATAATCAATAATAAAATCAAGAAATAATTATAAAATGACAATAATTTTAAAGCTACAATTTAACAGCGAAAGTTACTTTTACTACTAGAGATGAAAATGCAACTTTCACACTATGACAACTGATAAGAAAAGCCTACTTTCATGTGTGTAAGTGGACAAATTCAATTTTTAATAGCGGGATTGAACTAAATAATGATCTGTAATGTAAAAGGACCTTGATAGTAGTCTAATATTTTTATTGCTTTTAATTTCGAGTGTATTTTAAAATCAATTGGACCGTCATTTCGGAGTGGTAACACCAAGCTTAATAGTGACTTTATTTTGGTTTGATTGGTTATGTCAAAGCAATTTCCAATAACGTGATTGGTTGAAAATTCTAATGTGACAGGCGAAGGAAATAATCAGGTTTATATCATTTTATGATAAGCTCACGGTTACCGTCATAACGAATGAATTTACGTTTATTATAAAAGTTTTATAAACCTTGTTTTAAATTCAGTTTAATAGAAAATCTTTAAAACGTATAAAAAAACTTTTCTACTTTAAACATAACCATAGCAATTTTTATATTGTAATTGCAAATTTCTTTGTTTCAGATATATTTTTTTAGCAATCTATACGGCTGAAATGATCATAAAAAGTGTATCCAAAGGTTTCATATTAAATAAATACACGTACCTTCGCAATCCTTGGAACTGGTTGGATTTTGTAGTAATAACAAGTGGATACGCTACAATAGGAATGGAGGTGGGAAACCTAGCGGGATTACGAACGTTTCGTGTTTTACGTGCACTTAAAACAATTTCCATATTGCCAGGTAAGTTGTTTCATTTATTCATTTGGTGGTTTGTTTAGTAACTACTAATTATTAAGTGATGTGAATTTTGTTTTGCGTATCTACCAACACAAATACTTTGTTTAAATTTGAAAATTTGAATGAAATACTACAATTTAAAGTTTGTCCTACTTAACATAATTTTAAACTAAATTCTCTTAGTTTATTTTTCATAGTCATAAGAATTGTAAACTTTCTCACTTAGGAACGTTTGGAAATATAATATAATAACAAAGTTATTATTTTGTAATTATTTTGCAAACGTTTCGTGTTCAGAAGGTGAAAACTTCTTCAGACTAAAATAACTATTAATAACTGTGAACAATCCTGATACATGATATACAGTGTGTCCGTAAAGTCCCGGAACATGCGATTATTTCGAAAACGGTATTTTTTTTTAAAAACGCTGAAACACATCAACTTTTATATTTTTCTAGCAATTTTTTAGTCTACTTAGTTGTTCCAAAATTTGCCGCATGGCGGAGCCACAATCAAAGTCAGGTTTTTTTTTAAATTACAACCCCTGTTTTTTATTACATTTTTGGAGAGCTAGCATTGTTCTGAGTACAATGATGTGCCACGTGTGGGGGGTTACATAAGAAATTTTTTTGAGAAAAACAGGTTTTTGGTATTTTGCTGATTTTAAACAAATCGACTTCCACTTACACTTGCACTTACACTGGAACTTGCACTTACTGTTTTTTGAGAAGCCAACCAGAGAAGTTGCTCAAAGTGGCCACCGTTAACTGTTTGGTAGTAGGCCAGCCTATCCACAAATGAGCGTTGTACGTTTGCTAGTACCGCTGGAGTGATCATCTGGATCTCAGCTTGAATGCGGTGTCTTAGATCGTCCAAAATTTGAGGTCTGTTTACATAGACCCGGTTTTTAAGATGTCCCCATAAAAAAAAGTCTAAAGGGGTCAAATCGGGTGATCGCGCTGGCCACTCGATTTGACCCCTTTGACCTATCCAGAAATTGGGGAACACCTAATATAATAATTCCTTACTGGCAATGCATAGTGTGGTGGTGCCCCGTCATGCTGAAACCAAATCTGAGGATCAATTTCACCTGGCTGTGGCTCTGGAAAGCGTTGAATAAGAGCAGGGACCACCTTATTTTGCAGTAGTTCTAGGTAACGTTGTTCATTTAGGTTCCCTCAATAAAAAACGGTCCTATGATCGTATTTCTAACAATGCCCGCCCAAACATTGACCTTTTGTGGATATTGGGTATGTTCTTCTTCCACCCAATGAGTATTTAGATCCGACCAATATCGACTGTTGTGTCGGTTTACCATGCCATTCAATGTAAAAGATGCCTCGTCAGAAAAAACAATGTTGTGAGCAAAATTCGGCTGTGGATTATTACAAAGTTCTTGCATGGTTTCACAAATTCACTTCGCCGGTCGAAGTCGTTGTCTGACAACTCCTGAACTAATTTTACCTTGTAAGGGTAAAATTTGTTTTTACGCACTGACGTTTTAGATATGCCCAGATTCCTACCCATTTGGCGACATGTCGATTGGTGTTCATCCTGAATTGCCAGCAAAACGTTCAATTGATCATCCTCGGACAAAGATGGTCGACCTGATCTTGGCAAGTCTCGAATTTTTGCAGCAATCTGCTTACCGTTGATTTTAATATCTGCCTATCGGTATGCTTTTAATTAAACAGCGGTGCGAACCTGATCATGAGTTCTTCTCCGATCACCGTAACCGACCATCATAAGGATTTGTATCCCATCGGTGTCGCTAAGACGATTAGCCATTTCAAAATTATTTGCCAACAAGTTTAACTATTCAAGTGATGTTTTTTGAAATATGATTGACATTAAAAATTAACCAGTAAACTTCAAAGTGACAAGTGACAGTAAGTGCAACAAGTCGATTTTGTTAAGGTTTGGCAAAATACCAAAATCTCATTCGGCGACAAAAATCTGTTTTTCTCAAAAAAATTTCTTATGTAACCCCCCACATGTTGCACATCATTGTACTCAGGACAATGGTAGCTCTCCAAAAATGTAATAAAAAACAGGGGTTGTAATTTAAAAAAACCTGACTTTGATTGTGGCTCCGCCATGCGGCAATTTTTGGAACAAACTAAGTAGGCTAAAAAATAGCTACTAAAATGAAAAAGTTGACGTGTTTCAGCGTGTTTTAAAAAAAAATACCGTTTTCGAAATAATCGCATGTTCCGGAACTTTACGGACACACTGTATGTATGTATGTAGTCTTGTTTAATTTATCATGTATCCGGATTATTTGCAGTTATATATAAATAGTTATATTGTTCTGAAGAAGTGATGATTCATTAATGATTTACATTTAATTTTTCTATTTCGCTTTACTCATTTTGATGGATTGACAGACTCCAGCCGTTCTTGAGTTATCAATTTTGAGGTAACCTTAATCCACATTACGTGCATATTCCGTATGCTTATTTTTGTAAAGAGGGATGTTTTGTTTTACATGGCTACTATATGTAAATTATTAAATAAGTCCCAGTATTTTTTAAAAATTTAACCTAGGTTTGTTTGTTTTATTTTAAAAATTTGGGGATTTTTAATTAGAATTTAGTTAACCAAGTGTTTTTTGAATTAATAAAGATGATATTATTAAATAAATAGATTCTGAATAACTTTACGTATTCTATAAATGTTATTTCAGAAGCCAGAACGTAATAAGTAATTACACTTCAAACTACCAACATACCGTAAAACGGGCCACTTGGACATTTTTTGACTATTTTTTGTGTATACTTGTTTAAGATTCAACTAATTTGTGTGAAAATATGTGAATTATACCATCATTAACTGTAGGAAGACGTTGATGACTTCAGTATTTATAAAAAAAGCTAGCCTTGACTAAAAAAAATAACTTCTTGGGTGTCCAAGTGTCTCTCAGGTTGTGGTTACTTGGACACTTTGAGAGAAACGCGTGCAAAACGCATTTGATAGAAGGAATAACCATGTTATTTCATTAGATTGGCAAATTATAATAGTTTATAATGTTATTATTATTATTATTAATTTGGCAAAGTATATTTAGCATTAAAAAAAAGACTATTTTTAACGAAAAATATATTATTTTATTAATAAAACAACAAAAACACAAACAAATAATAAAATTCTCTTGCTAAAGGATTTCAATACAAAAATAAAACAGGAACTTAAACATTTTAGGGATCACAGTACAATAACTTTGGAATAATGAAGTCCTCGTCGCCACTGTTATCACAACATTCGTCTTCAATCTCCGCACTTGGTTGCATAGACCACATATCTACTTATGACACTTAACACACTGTAAGCTGCCAATTTTTTTTTAGTATTTCCAATTTATCTATCAGGTGTCACATTTACATAAATTCCCCTTCCTCTAGCTTTGCTTTTTCCAATAATGACTTTGGAACGACTGCTGGTCCCTCTTTTCACACACTGGAAGTTTCAGTTTCACGTCTCTTTCTCTTGCTGTCTTGTGTAACAAATCCACTAGAAGCGTGGGTTTATGCTGCTTGATGTACTAAAACGTTTCCGGGGAGCCATCCTTCATGTTCGAGCAGTTAAATTAAATTTGCTTCAAACAGTCTTGCAGTGTTTTTCAGGATTTTCTTATAATGCATCGGAAATACGTTTAAGTACATCATATGCTTTTGCTGGTTGTAAGCTATTTACCTCAAAATCAAAATACAGATTCTTCTTGACTGAATCACTTATCGCGTTCCAGAGCCGTTTCAACATCTCCGAAAATTGTACTTTTGGCCAAATATTCGAATACCGACTTTCTATTGGTTCAAAATTTTTCTTCGTTTCTTTTTTATGAGCAGCGTTTAGGACAGGATCAGATGAATAACATTAGAAAATAAAGGGGTTATGTAATTTTTTTGTACAACTACATGGGGCAATAATATTGTAAACACTAGTTTTAGGAAAGATTAATATAGAACTATCCACTGAGATAATTAGTATATTTAATCCCAGGTGTATCATTTTCATTGTCATAAAAATTGACATAACAAACCACTATTGACAGTACAACTTAGGCACGACAACATAATACATTTGTTTACATTGCTTATTTGGTGGAATACAATAATTTTCAAATATTCAACAATTTATTAACTGAGACTTAGATTGTTGCGCATCATTGAAAGCACATATTTTTTTCAATAACAATATCTATATAAAATTTAATCATCCTTTTTACTGCCAGACCGTCGTAAAAATTTAAACTGAATAAGTTTAGATCCTTCATTGGGACCCCTAATTCCTGCAGAAATCTTCTTTGTATCACTTAATGCAACTTCAACATAAAAAACCTACTGATGCCTTTAAAACTAGAAAAATAAACTTGGTGCCATCTATTTTCCAGAAACTCATTTTTGTCGTTTGTTTTACATAAAATTTATAAGTTGTGTTGGCATCATCCGAGACTGTTAGATTCCTTAAATTCAACAGGTATCTTTCAATTTATCTTGAAGCTGAAGAAAACCTTTTCTGTCGTATTTATATTAGATCTGTTGTTGTGAGTGAAGTTTGTGGTTTCTCTATTTATTGAATATAAAGGAAAACATTTTTTACGATCAAAAATTAATTTTTTTGTAAAAAAGGTTGTTTTTAGTGGAACGTTGCTTGATATGTTTATCTGCTGGTTGCTTATCATGACGAACAGAAACCTCTCGGCGTCCACCATTAAGTTCATCTTTCTCTAGAAGTGGGTTGGCTAATCGGCTTGTTTTTTTGATTTAAAATTTTTCAGATTTAAATATGAAGTGGTTCAACTATACAAAAATGTTTCTAGTGTTTTCAACATATTTTGTAAAAACCCATAACAACAAATTCAGATTTTTACATATAACTAGTCATTTCCAAAAGTTTGGATTTCCTTTTAAAGCAAAGAAGTTATTTTAGTATTTGATTTAGCTACTTCAGTTTACACATTTGAATGCGTATTGAGTCCACGTCAATACAATGGTGATAGTCACGTCAGATTTGCGTAGTAAAATGAATTGTTAATGAACATGTATTTCTGGGACCTCAATCGGTTGCGGTGCAGTCTCAGTTCTTTATCTGCGCAGCTTGTAACTGAAGTGATCTTTTCTTTATGTTGTACATAATTAATAAATATTTGTAAACTGTTCAAAATAAGAAAGTAAAACAATTGTAACTGAAAAATGTTCCCCATGGGATTATTTTATGGGTAAAAGTACTTAGTGCAACCTTGTTAGATTTTCGTAAGTTTTGATTATAAATTTTTGATTGACCAAATTTTTTTTAATTAATGAAAATTTGTTCAAAAGTTTAAAAGAATTTGATTCATTTTCCAATACACTACCTGTTTGAATGTTAATATTGTGAATATCCATATTTATCTGTATCTCTTCAGACTTTATTGTTTTGAAAAATGTACGATAAACATAAAAAATGTTTGTTGATTAAAACTCTTAATTGTTACAACGCTCTAAATCAGGGGTGGGCAACTTTTTTTGTAGGGGCCGTTTAGAAACATTTATTGTGGGCCACGGGCCAAAACAAAAATATTTAATAATATGTAATAACATTTATTTAAAAATGATAATGTACAGATATACAATAAAAATAATATAGGTTGCAACTCTAACTAATGAGAAACTTGAGATTGCATTTCTTTCACAAGAATTTTAATATTTGGTGAAAGTGATGTTGTTGCTACGTGTACGGAACTTTCCAAGTTTGTATCAATAATACGTGACCTGTTTTTTGTTTTGTAAATTTTATTTTTTAAAAAAATTGTTTACAACAATAAGTACTGCCAAAGAGAGACATCATTTTACATCATTTTTTGGAAACATATCTTCCTTAAAAATCTTGCAGAGATACTTCATGAAACTGACTTTTTAGAACATGATCTACCTGGAGTTCAAGTAATTCCATTTGAAGCGACATTTGTACTTGCTCCACGCCCACGTCAAAAGGTGTGATAAAGATTTGGAATTGAAGTTCACGTGATCGGAAATCCTAAAATCTGGAAGGAAATTTTGTATTTAATATAGTTCCGGTGCAAAGGCATTCTTGTCGAAATTTTTATGAGCTGCTAAAGTAGGAAAATGATATGTATTTCCTGTACGAATCTGATTTTTCCACAATCGAAATTTGCTTTGAAAGGACTTTACATGAGTAAATAGCTCTTGAACAAGTTGTCCTGGTTTTTGCATATTCGTATTTAGTTCGTTTAAGAAGTAGTTGGTGATATCAACCAAAAATACCAAATCAGATAACCCCGCGTCATTTCTCAAAGGCTCGACTAGAATGGATTTGCCTTTCATATCCATAAAAGTTTGCACTTCTCTTAACTCATAAAATCTTTTCAACATTTTGCCCTTACTGAGCCAGCGAACTTCACAATGAAAAACAAGTTTTCCATATTGCGATCCCAAGTCCTGCAGGAACTGCTGAAACTGACGGTGATTCAAACCTCTCGATTTAATAAAATTTACACACGAAACAACTGTATCCATTACGTGCGTCAGTTTTAATGATTTAGCACAGAGATTTTCTTGATGAATGTTACAGTGAAACGCGAACAGATTGTTAATATCAATATTTCTTTTTGATAATTTTGATTTTATGTTAGCCACTACTCCTACAATTTTCCCTATCATCGCGGAAGCTCCATCTGTAGTGACACCGCTTAACATTGCCCAATCCAGTCTAAAATCACTAAAAACATTAACAATTTCTTCAAAATTATCTTCCCCCATGTAGTATCTTTCATGGGTCGAAGTGCAAGCAGATCTTCTGTTATTTTGAAATTATGGTCAACTGCACGAATAAAAATTGCTAGTTGCGCTGTATCAGGGAATCAATGCTTTTGTCTTGTGCTATAGAAAATGCTACACATTTTTCCACGACTTCGCCAAGCGCTACTTTTATATTTTCTGCCATTACACATATTCGTCTTGTGACTGTTCTTCTGGATACAGTAATTTCTGCGAACTTTTTACTTTTTTCTGGACACATGATGATTGCCACTTCGAATGTTCCACCAATTTCTTACTAACAACATAACTCGCTAGAACGACATCCTCAGATTCACCACTGCGTTTTAGTAAAACAGTTTGTTCAGCGGCTAAACTTTTTTTTAACTTTTCGAACTGTGACGGCTTCATTATTAGACAAATCGGCTTGTCCTTATAAAGAACAAATAAATATTTGTGTCTCCATTTCTCTTGGAAGGTGCGACATTCGTTATCAACCTTTCTGCATTTACACCTGAAGGGCCGACATATTTTATTTATAACTAGAATTTTGTTCAACTTCTGTCTCTACTTCTCAACTGACTTAACACAAACTGGTCTGAATTACATATGCTTCTTCTTATATAGCGAGTGGGCATCTCGAATATTCCTGAATTTACTGTCTAGTGTAGTTGGTAGGAATTGGCGTGCGTGGCGGCCGTATTCATGCAACAGAGACGGTCGGTGTTGGCACGATGCGGCGGGCCGTATTCATATGCAACAGAAAAATTTAGTGGTGGTTTTGACAAACCTAACTGGGGGCCGCATGTGACCTGCGGGCGAGGGTTGCCCACCACTGCTCTAAATTATTATTTTATATCATATCATTAATTTTCTTTTAAACGTTATTGAGAATTTATCTGTAAGCATAGATAATAGTATTGAAGATGAAACTTTAATCGTTGATAGGCGTGGACAACAAAACTTTGGATACATATTGAAGAAACAGTCAATTTTGTGTCAAGATTTTGTCAAGTGACAAATAGTATTTGAGATACATTTTGACAAGATTATTACTATTTAACCAAAGTTCAAAATTAGGATGAACCTAGTTCCGTACCCAAACTCTTTTGAGCTTTTGAAATTAGATATTCAATATTTATTTTATCAAAATTGTCCAAAATATTATGATATACAACTACCATCGCAAACTGATGTGATTTACTGTTTAGAGAAGAATAACAAATTTCTTTCGTAAATCACAAGTATCATGTGACGTACTGGCTTTACTTCTCACAACTCCTTTAAAGACGGTCTCATATAAGTATAGATTTCTAAAAATTAAGCAATCACCCCTATACTTTAACTACAATATGCCGTCAGTACTGTATACATCGGTTGTCATGCGGATTAAAAAATATATAGGCACCAAAGTTGTGGAGTGCTTCTCCTGAACGCTTTTGAATGATCGTTAGTCAAATGAAAAAAAAATCAGTTCTCAATTTTTGTGCATGGCACTTTATGAATTACTTTTCTAAGGTTTACTTAATCTTTTTGCCGTACATGGTGGGTGTTGATTGTTTGCTTTCTTATATTGATAAAGAAACATCAAACTTAAAAGTGAACTGTATTTTATATGTAATTTTTACATTATTTATTTTATGGCATTAATCAAAAATATAATTTATATAACAACCGACATATTTATACCGAGTGGTTCACCAGGAACCGACGCGATTGTACGTAGGAAAGTTCCGAAAATTTGAGAACATACCACAGTCGATGCGGGTCATTCAACCAAAATATTTTAAATATGACAGAACTTCCTATTTTACCGGAAGTATGTATCAACTTGCTTATTTTAAATGGAACACATTATATATTACTACATTTTTAGATTCTACGTCTAATTCTAGGCATATTTCATGTACAATGTTACATACCTCACCTCAATCGTTTCTGACTTATTTAATGTTTTATGTCAAAATTGGCGTTTGCAGGTGGGCGTGATTCGACTGACTCTTAGAGCCCGGCATAAGGCATGAGCACATTTCTGTTATTTTGTTCTAAAAAAATGTTTTTAAGGTTAATATTTAAAACTGGATTGGCCATACATTAAAAATGTTTTCAAGATAATGTTCATTTTACTGATATCTCACAGGTAACTTAAATTCCAGTAAATTGCAAATCTAATACCAATTGAAAGGTAACTAGTTGCTGATACCAACAAGCTACAGAAATTCAGGGTGTTCTATTTAAGTTAAGCAAGTTATTTAAGTTTGAATCGTTAGCGTTATGCGGTAGTATTTAAAAAACACTCTGTACATCATAACATAATAGCAAATATTGCAAAAGGGATGTTGAAGGTTCTTAGTAAGGTGATGTAAAACAAAATTACTTGTTCTTATTAATCTTGAAGTTATGGCATTTTTTTGGAGGGTCTGCAAATCAGGTAAAATCGATTTATTTCAGAAATGAAAGTAAGTAGGTATATGAACATGTTAACAAACATACATTATTTTTTATCCTACAATTCAAAAATAGAAAAAAATACCGAGTGTTCCATTTGAAATAACCCAACTTTGATGTAGTACGTGTTTCTGGAGCACCTTGTACAATCGAAAATTTTTCTAAAATGTGGTTTCAAATAATCTCGATATATGTATGCCTTAAGATTTCTTACATTATTTGTCGTTTTAGTGCTACAGAATAATTCGTTGGTAGTGCCCCACCCTGTATAACGTTTGTTTAATTTGTAATTTTTTTTATTAATTTTGATGATGACTCATATAATTATTTTTAAGTTAAAACTAGTTTAGTTAATGTTATAAATAAATAAACAAAAAAATAAATATTGGATTTCTCCAAGTTTTAATTAATTAATAATAGTTTTGTGTTCAAAATACTATTTAAACAATTAACCTTTTTTATTTTATTTTTGTTTAGTCTAAAAATTTAGTTTTATAACATTTAACTATTTTTAAACTTTAATTTGGAATTTAAAATTTCATAATAAAATAATTGCTTATTGTAAAAACCAACATCGATATTGAGAATAAAATGGAATAAATCTCATTTGCGTTAATAATGCTTATTTGACCCACATTTCGTTGGCTCTACATCCATTACATTTGATTTATAGTTTTATATCACTGTTTAGCTTATAGAAAAGAAGAATGTTGACAAATAACTCAGAAATTAAAAATCCACTTCTATGTAAACTGTAGTTTGTTATTATAAAACCAATTATTTTAGTTCATATTGTATTTTACTAATAAAATGTAAATGTCGGTAAAACAATAATAAATATACGTACGAATTAAATCAATAAAACTACTATAATTTAATGTGATGTGGATTTTGTAATTTTATATGCAAGCAGTGTATTGATTTTAGTTTATTTTAAATCGAATTTTTTAATTTAATTTTTCTGTGTTTAAATAGATTTACTAGAGCTGTTGATATTTATTAATAAAATTACAACTAATTATTTAAAATTTACAATTTATATAGTAATACGCAAACACAATTAATTTAGTTCCACCTGTTTTCAATTTAATAATGTATTACAATTTTAAAGTAAGTTGCTGAATTCAATAATTAGAATTTAATTGAATTTAATTATTTTTAGGATTTGCTTGTATTTTTAATCTTCTTACCAAATTCGTCCAATAATACCCGTTGATATTATTTATGAGTTGAAAGTATTTTTAGAATTTGTTATAAAAATTATTTTTCTGACGTTTCTTATAAGCAAACGGTAACGATGATAACATTCAAAATTAGAAAAAAATCTTGTTGGGACCAGTAACGAAACGCATGATTTTTTAAAACTCATATGATTTGTTTTTTTTTACCTATAAATTCTTGTTAACAAAATAATTTTGTTAATATCATCGAAAGTTAATTAATCAGTCTAAATCTTTGATAAGTCTAGGAAAGTTAATTGTCAGATTAGCTCAAGTGTACACAAATGAGATTACAGTTAAATTTTAGCATTATTTAGAATTATAATTTAACTGACATTTCTCCGAGCGACTACTAAAACTAAATTAAACGCTTTAGTATTTTAACACAACATTGTAATACACTATCCATACAGAAACCCAAAACATGAAACGAAATGTACATATATTTAACAATTAAGAAAAAAACACAAGTAAGTAATCTCTACATTTTAACTTATATTTTTTTTATCACCTCGGTTCTCTGTTCACGTTGCTAGGAACAGATTTGATGCGAAAATCGACCTTTTTTCAAATTCGTCTCGCATTAAAGCGGCTCGAGATATTTTCGTTTCGAAAAAAGTTTCGAGTTTACGAAACAATCTTTATTTTTCGATTTAGATTTTTTTGTACGAGGGCATCTTTAAGGTTAAAAAAAATGTTAACAATAGTCAACAAAATTTCAAACAAATTGAGCCGTAATTTGACAATAACTCGCTTATTTTCGAACCGATTTTCAAAATTCAAAAATAATCTTACGCGGATAAAGAAATAAACATTTTTGGGCGTTTTAGTTTTTTTTTTATCTCGTTTGTTTTCAAAAGTTATAAGCAAAAAAAATTTCAATCGAAAACTAAAACGGCCATAATTTCTAAATTATAATCGATAAAGAAAAAGTTTATTTAAGAAATGTCCCTGTCGCATAATGTGTAATAAAATTGTTCTTTTTTTTAAGCAATTTACATTGTCAATACGAAATACTGTAATTTTTACACTTTTATAACTCCGGAACCGTATTACTTAAAAACATGAATAAAAAAACATAAGATTTGTAATTTTGCAAATTTTTGAATGGTTTAGCTGTAGAAGGTTCAATTTCACCCAAAGAAATCTGTTTATGAACACTGGCCCACTTGAGGGAACGGTGTTACTTCGTTCGTGAGGCTCCTAGGAGCCTGAGGGTAATCTAGTAGTATATAAAAACTAACTCTACCGTCTTACGAAACATAATTGCATACAACAATTTCAAGAGCTTTTTTTGTATTTTACATACAATTGTCTAAGAACATGTTAATATTTTACCTAGTGTTTTTTTTTTTCAACTTAAATTAATAATTTTGTTAATGTAATTGCAAATAATTGTAATACTTTGAGACTAAACTCAGATTATAAAATTATTGAAGTAGAAAGTTGAGGTTGTTTTAAAACAGTATGAAAAGAAGTTATTTTTCCGTACTAGCTACAATATGAAAATAAGGCTATAAAAATTGAATTATAGAAGAAATAAAAAGGCAGGTGCTAGTAAAGATAACCCAAGCTCACGCAATTGTACTCACGAAACTATAAACAATTAAAATTTAGTACCGCCGCAAGTGGTTCGCGAGCACCGCCTAACTTTCTTCCCTAGCCCTACCCTAAGTACCCTCATATGAATATCAACTCGTACAGATTCATCATATTAAACTTAAGCCATCTCACAGAGAGGTTTGGCTTTTTTCATAAACCGTAGTACCTTTGTACTAATTACTCCACTTGCCAGAATATCGAGGCTTTGGTCCTATCCAACAATTTCGATTTTCCAACTTGCTGGAAAAATGCGTTAGTTACATCTTTATCAAAACTTGCGGCACCACAAACACACACAGTTTTACGTCTAATTAGTGTATAGCCAGTACTATCTAACTAAAGTGTTGGTAAAAGTAATACATTGTCAAATTCGGCGTCACTCACATTTAAACCAAATTTACCTGATTTACAATCCGCCTTAAAATCTGGATACAGTTGTATCTACTAGTTTGGTATGGTTGGATTTCTGGGCATTTGATACAATATATTATAATATGTTGCTAGCAATTATGCATTTTGCTGGGTTAACTTCTGAAACACTCCAATTAATTTTGTGATCTCTGCCTCTCTGACATGTATCATGCTGTTAGGGTATTAGGAGAAATGTCCGACTATCTATTACTTGACAGAGGAAAGCCGCAGCGGTCTATATTGGGACCGTTACTTTTTATAGTTTATACATCATCTGTCATCAGTGATGCATAATTCGAAATACCATTATAACACTGGGGATACCTTAATTTATCTATCTTTTCGGAATCTGATACTCAAATTGCACCGTAACTTCTAATTTGGAACGCATTTTCCTTTTATTCTAAAGAACACAGTTTGCTTTTAAACCCTAACAAAACCACATCAATTTTGTTTGGGAAGAACAATCTGAGGTTGAAAGCTGTTAACACTACTCAAATAAAATTTTCTTGTTAAATTACTCTTTTGAAAGCATCAGTCAAAAGTTTAGAAGTTATATTTCCAAGTACTTGTGTATTGGATATGCTGGTCTTAGAATTATATATCTGATTTGTCATTTTCTTAATAGAAGTACTAAAGTACTAAAGATTCACTTGTACTGTTTTAGTTAAGTATGTATAAAAGTCGTTTATTGCATGCCGTCACTTCGTATCATACCATATTATGAATCGCAGACCACCTTATCTTTATCATAAGATTACATTTAGAACTAGTGTACATTATTTGAATTTACGGTATAAGGGGTTACTCACACCACTTTCTCATGATCTTCAAACAATCGTTTTCTTTCAACGCGTAGCGAATCTATACTATCAATTGCCAAAGTCAATAAAGCCTCTTTCTAATTATAAATTTAAACCCGTTCTTAAAAAGATGCTACTTGAAGATCTTGTAAGGTATAAGATCACCATTCCATTTTCATATACATAATACAATTTCACCTATTTATAAATAGTATACGAGGATATATTGAAAAATTCTTAGCCTACTATAGAACCAAACAAAATTTCAATGTCAAAATATTTTATTACTCAACATATTCTCCTCTTAATTCGATACATTTATTACAGCGAACCTGCAACGTCTCTAGACCTTTAAAAAAAATGTTTCTTCTTGCTCTGCAAACCAGACCTCCACAGCTTCTATTACCTCCTTGTTGGAAGAAAATGTACGACCTTTTAAACTTTTCAGTTGAGGAAGGAGGTGATAGTCGGACGGAGCCAAATCGGTGAATAAGGGGGTGTTCTAGTAATTCAAACCCTAAATCACGAATTTTGCATGGCAACATGAGATTTGTGTGCAGGGGCGTTGTCCTGCAAAAACAAAACACCTTTGGATAGCTTTCCGCGTCTTTTCTCTTTAATATTTTCCCGTAGAGTGGTCAGTAATGTCGAATAGTAATCTCCAGTTATTGTTCTACCCTTATCCAAAAAATCAATCATGATTACTCCATGGCAATCCCAAAAAACTGAAGCAAGAACTTTTCCAGCAGATTTTTGGACACGAAACTTCTTAGGTCTTGGAGAACCAGAGTGTCGCCATTCCATCGATTGTTGCTTTGTTTCTGGATCGTAGAAATGTACCCAAGTCTCATCCATAGTAACAATTCGGTTTAAGAAGTCTACATCGTTTTCAAATCGAGCACAGATCGAACGCGATGCTTCTACCCTTGCACGCTTTTGGTCAACATTCAAACATTTGGGGATCCATTTTGCAGCAATTTTTCTCATGTCCAAATTGACGTGAACCATATGATGAACGCGTTCGTATGAAATATTCAGTGCTTCAGATATCCGTTTTAGCCCAATTCGACGGTCTGATAAAATCATGTCATGAACTGCATCGATATTTTCGGGGACTGACACAGAAACTGGCCTTCCTGATCGGTCATCATCTTCAATGGAAAATTTACCTCTTTTGAAGCTTGCATTCCAATTTTTGACGGTCGCATACGAAGGACATTGATCACCAAGGGTATTAAGCATATCTTCGTAAATCTGCTTACCTCTTAACCCTTTTAAATACAGGTACTTGATGATGGCTCGATACTCCAATTTTTCGATTTTCACAATTTCGGTGGACATCTTTTTCATTTAATTTATTGCGTGACTCTGGTTTACTTTTTTGACGTCAAACTTTACACTGACACTTCTAATAAGTTATTGTTCGTTGCTATGGTAACGCAATATTTTGTTTATGCAAGGAACTGGCCTAGGCTAACTAGATATCAATACATCCTCGTACACATATTGTATTAGGTTTTAGTAAGGTAGTAGCGGGATATACATGGGTTAAGTGTAAGAGCAGACATTTCCTTTGGAACTGTACTGAAGAAGCCTCAATGCAAAATTTATTTTTCTTCTTCTTTTCTTTTTAATAAAGTCTATATTATTATTATTATTACATACAATTAGGGCAAACGTGACTAGTTCCTAGTGTTGAGACAAACAAATAGTTTTGAGCAGTAGTTAGAACCAGATATATTTTTTGATAAAAATACTTTTGCTTATTTTCCGCTTTTCTACATTTTAAAAATCTCCACTCCTAAGACAAGTACCACAATTCAGAGGCATTAAGCCTAGTATGGTATTCCTTTATGTCATATTCAGCCTTAGTTTAGCTACCCTCTACCTATCAGTTACATATTATTTTATATGATAAAATTATGAGTGAAGATCACACTTACGTACTTATATTTGTTTATAATTTTAATAGCTATCCAATATAATTTTCACTTGTAATCTCCCTAGTGCTTGAATTATTGCGGAAATTTTTTCAGTGAACGAATTTTCTTAAAAATTCGTTCACTGGAAAAATTTCCTGCTATTAATTCATGCACGTGGGGATTCGGTAAGAAAATTTCACGACCAAAATAAATTTAAAATAATATTAATATGAACATAATTTGACAATAAAGTACTTAATCGTATGTCACATAAAATTAAAAGTAAGTTGGCTAAGAATTTTTGTGACAGATAACCAACAATTTGTCAACGTGTGTTTCAAGAGCAAGCAAAAATGTCCCGTTTTGATTATGAAAACCAAGAAAATATTAAGAAGGAAGTAGTAAACTTAGTGCCACGGAACACAAAGAGATGTAGAGAAAGTGTATGGAAACAGTTTATTCAATTTTGTGCGGAAAAGGGTTATGAGATTAACAACCCGTCTATTTCAATCAAAGAGCTTTGCATAATTTTAGAAAGTTATGCATTTAACATGAAAAAAAGAACTCTGAAGATTATAAGGAAGGTGTAGTTAAGGTGATGTGGAATTTGCCCAGAATAAGATAAATAATATTTATTATTTTAACACTAAAACGTCATATGTTTCATGACAGAAATATTTTCACTTATTAAGAATTTGCCGGGGTACCCTAGAAGCAAAATATTTCCGGAAAATTTTAGTTGTCATGGTAACGAAGTAAAATATAGAGTTTTGATTGGTTATAACATGTAGTCGTGAAATTTTCATTATTATCCAATATATTCCTATCTGATTTAAGTACTTTGATATTTACTAAATTTATTAAGAAACTGTTCTACACTCATTTTCTATTAAAGCCATTCAAAATTACTTGTTTTGACTTTCGTGTTTTCTAAAACTACTGGGTGCATTCAAGTTATAATACTTGCGATTCTTTTACTCAGGAGTGATAGGAATATGTGGTTTTTATATGTACGCAAGTGCGCACTCATTGTGAATGCAATAAAGTTGAGGGCACGGGAGGACATAGAACTCTAGCAGTAGGGGAGAGAGGACTATAGTTAATTCTTTAAATGGGGAAGTTCTTAATACAAAAACAGCGTGTAATCATTTGTTTTCTCTATTTGTGTTGTGTGACACTAATTGAGATTGATCGCCAGTTGAGTGAGACATGCAGTGATGGAGTTATGAATGTGCTCAATGTGCCTTAATGGCTGCTACAGTTCAAAGAAGGAGAACGTTGTTTATAACAAATCATCCTCACTCATTCCGTGAAAAACGGTCGGCAAAGGCTGCACGTGCACTCTTTGATCAAGACAACCCGTCAGCACATCAGGCGAACACTAAGCTGCAGTTTTTTTGTGATAACAACATTGAAGTGGTCTCTAATGCTCTCTACTCATTTAATGAATCTTTTAGTAACGTATAGTTTTTTCTAACGATGAAAGACACTATTAATAGTCGCACATTATCTAGTTGTGCTATAATTGCATCAGCAATTTTCCGGTGGTCAAAGCAGACTCCTAAAGAAGCGTTCGTAGGAGCCTTGAAATCGTAGCGTTGTTGTTGTACAAAATGTTTACAACTGGAGAGAGGTTATGTCAAGAAATGACAAAAGTTTCTTAGTTTGCATGTGTTTAGTGAGAAAAAAAATCGGATGTGTTATAACTGCACTGCATATAAATGCACCTCATACAACGTTATACGTTCAAAACGGGTTTAATTATTTAAAATTAGGGCTCAATAAAGATTAGGTTTGATTTAAAACTTTTCATCATTTTTGGTCTCCCACGGTAAACTTATTACTTAACGATGACAGTAGAATCAGTGAAAGAACCAACATTTAATATGAAAGTCAAAATTTTGTATTTGTACGGTTTTATAGGTTTAACCTTCTCTCTTTCTGTTTATGGCGAAAATAAATTTTTTTACCAAACTCACAAACTATACTGCTTTTTACGTTGCTCTATAATTTTAAAGATCTCGCACATTAAGTTTTTTGAAAACCGCTTTTTTGGCAAATGCAGTGTGATCAAAATTAAATGTCTGAGTATAATCGTTTTATTTCCTAGGTCCCAGCTAACCTTTATTGTTTTGTTGTCATAAGTCATCCCAAAAATTTCATGTTCTATTATTATTATTATTGACTACTTGATCCGACATACATGAATTATTTTTAGCATTCACGATTCTACCCAAAATTTTTAAATGTAAACTGAATTTTACTCTAAAAATTAATGAAAACTGATATATGAAAACTCCTCAACTTTTTTTTCCTAAACCTTCTTGTAGTAATTACAAACAAGCGTTTACCGCAGAACTCCACCACGCCCTGATAAGCGAAAATAAAATTGCGTTTTAGAAAAAATGGTTTAAACAAAAGTTATAGACAATACTATTTCCAACAACATATTTCATTCAGTTTGTTTGTAAAATTAATATTAATGCAGATTTTGTTACAGAAATTATTGTCACGTGATTGTTATGTTTCATTAATTACTTATCGGATCAAAAAATAGTTTAAACAAAAGTTGTGTATAATTAAATTTCCTACTAACAACTTTTATTGGAAACTAAACGTGTAAAATTAATTGTTTTTTTTATATTTTAAAAATTCGAAAATCTGTGTAAGTTAACGGAACTACATAGAATATACCTAAAATGTAATCAGATCTACAGTCATAAAAGGGATTACCTGTGATTCCAATTTTGTGTAAATGAGAAGGAAATCTTCTTAATATAAAATACCGACTAAAGGTAGGATTGTTATTGTACCAGTGTGTACCTACATATAAAGATGCAATTAATTTAACTTAATTTATTTAATAGCCGTTCAAAATAATAAAGGTATTAGGTACATCTAATTGATTTCAATTAATGTATTAATTATTGTTAACTGTTTAATGTCTATTTAAAACATAATTAATTAGTTTAGAGTTTCTCATATGTTTATCACATGTGCTTTAAATTACATAGATAATTAGTTGGATAAATATGAACTTCATTAGAGGATTTTGACAAACAATGTAGTATACGTGTACCAAATATTGCGTTAATTATAACTATTTAGCTTAGACGAGAGTTAAATTATTAGGGAGATAAAAATTTTTTTAGTTTGACATATAAAGGTGGCATATTATGTAAGCAAAGTTGATGCCAAAAAGTTTACTCTTTGCCACTAGTTATGTAAAGTATAACAAATAATTCAAGATTGAATTGAATTGTATGTAGTGATATTGTGAATTTTTATTTAAAATATGTTCAATTTAAATTTTTTATTTTTCTAATCATGCGTTTTGTCCTTAGTTACCTATTTAGCTGGTTACTTAAGATAGTACTAGTTTAATGCAAATTTGACAAAAATTGGGCATATCAAAAAACATTGAAAAAAGTTGAAATTTTCTTAAATGACTAGAAATTATTTGTGTAATTACTTTATACAATGACTTTATACAGTGTGTCCAAGATAAGGATTCTCAGAATGGTTACCTCGGAAATGACAATAGGTAAAACTCCGGTTAAATAAGAAAAAAGTTTTGTAATTAGGTGACCAATAAAATAACATAAAAAAATTGATGCTGTGTTTTTGTTTTTTGAGATATTTGCAAAAATGAAATTTTTGAAATTTTTATTTTATTTTTTTCTAGCGTTATAAATGCTAGAGCAAAAATACAAGCACTTCATCATGGCAAATTGTTACGTACTTTAACATGACATAGTCAGTTTTTTAATCGATATTTTGATAACCTATTTTTAAAGATTTTTTTTTATAAATTCATTCATCATCATAGTCTGATCGCGTTTTGCACCTTTTATGGACCATCATGGCGAAATTTTTAATACTACTAATTCCTTTTGTTTTTAGTGTAAATTAAAGTAAAAATTACCTATTTATAAGTCTTATAATAGGTAAAAACACCAAAAAACTTTACTCAGACACGCGTTTCAATAGCTAAGCACTCGCACTTCGCGCACGTTCCTCGAACGAAGCTGTCGCGCCGTAAAATCCTACTTTCCACACTCTAATGTACATAACTATTACATACTATAACAAAGTACGTGAAGATATCAGTTTATTTTACGCTCATTATTTGCAAAATTAATAAAATAATCTTTGGAAAAAAATTAGACTAAATGAAATAACTTATGCAACAGATGTGTACGCAGTTACAAAACTCGATTCTTTAATTTATTGGATTAAGTCGACCGCAGCGCATATTGTACAATTTTTAAAAATTGGTTTTAATAATTACAATCGTAATAAAATATAAATACAAATAATTCTAAAGTTGGTAACTGATATTAGAAACTTTGTTGCATATAGTTCATTATTAGAAAATACAGTACTAACTCTTTACCATAAATCCAAATTATGCAACTCTTGATTTTCAGCAACACGTTTTCCTTTAAAGAACAGTAAATGTACTACAACATTATAAGCTTTTTCAGATTACATAATTGAAATTCATACTATCAAGTATTCTGAAAATGATAAGATCTCAAACATTAATTAAAACATTAAATACAATTGAATTTCTTGTAACCGCTTACTTTGTAGCCAAACATTACATTTTACAGTTTCGGGTGCGGCAGATAATTAAATTCTCATATTAAGTTTCGGTTAATAAATTTATAAACGTAAATTAGTTACGTTAGTGTAGGTAGTAACACCGTTAAATTAAATCATCTTCCATCAACCAAAATCTATGATGCAAAATGAAGTACGATTCATTTGTTCCAACTTCTATTTTAAGAGAGTTTAATAGTGTTTAACATTACTAGCAAGGTAAAACGGTTTTTACTGGCGGACAGAAGGATATGACTGACGAGTCGAAGACGAGTCTGTCACCTTCTGGAGCCAGTAAAACCCATTACCTTGCGTTTATTGTTGAATGTTTTATTTGTTCCTCACTTGTAAAAAGTTATTATAAATGAATAATAAACCATTAAAAATTCTAAAAATTTCGAAAATCGGAGAAAAAATCATGTGAGCTTTAGACGTATTGCTTTGGAAATGCACGGCACTTATCTTGTTGATTAATTATTTCATTTCAATTTCACGTTTCCGGAACGTTTTGCTTGTGAGATTTACTGAAATGAGTGTCCCGCAAGCTATCATTGATGAAGCAGCAAGTGTAGTTGCAAGATTACTGCCCGAAACATCTTCATCAAGGTATGAATACGAGTACGCGGAGTTCAAAAAGTGGCAAAAGGAAAACAACGTGACTGGTGTTACGGAAGACGTTATATTAGCGTATATCAATAAATTGTCTGCCAAATTCAGCCCGAATTCTTTATGGTCGAAGTGGTCAAGGGTTCAGAGTTTGGCAGTTAGAGAAAACATTAATATTTGCAGGTTTGTTTCCTTATACCTTTTCTTTATATTTAGCAGACAAATCGAAAGAGGAAGCGACATATACTTATATTTATGAGTCAGGTCTTTAGTTACATATGTCATTTTCTAGATTTCATAAAGTGGTTGCGTTTTTGAAAAAACGAAATGAACGCTACGTCCCTAAGAAAGCCAAGGTTCTGATGAAAGAGCAAGTGGAAAAGTTTATCATTGAAGCTCCTGACAAGAAGTGGTTACTTGCTAAAGTCATTACCATTTTTGGTATATTTGGATATTGTCGGTGCGATGAGCTTTCTAGCCCTCACTGTAAATGACGTCGAGGATTTGGAGAAATATGTTGTTGTCACCTTACGAGAGACCAAAAAAATTTAACGACAAGGAGATTTACAATAACGGAAGATGGGTGTAGCTTCAAACCTTGTGCTCTTTATCGGAAATATGCGGCCCTACGACCTCCAAGAAGTAAAGATTTGCGGTTGTTCTTGACGTACCGCAGTGGAAAATGTTTCGCCCTAAATGCAGGTTAACATACTGTAGGCGCAATACCCAAGAAAATTGCTGAATATTTGGAATTAGAAGAACCGGCACTTTATACAGGGCATTCATTTCGACGAACTGGAGCAACGATGGTGGTTGATGCAGGTGGTGATACTTTGGCTCTGAAGCGTGCAGGGGATGGAAATCAACACAAATTGCAGAAAGCTACGTAGATGATTCGATTAATAATAAGATTAAAATGGCAAAAAGAATGTTTCCACTTGAAGAATCCACCGCCATCCACGTCTACAGAAAATATATGCGCAAGTACAAGTGACATAACATCTCCTGGAAACTTCAATATTACTGGAAATCGCCACTGCACCATGATATTTAATGTATACGATAGTAATAAAACCCAATTTTCAAATGTTAATAACAAATAAATCACGTTAGAGAGTTTGTCTGTCATTTCAAATTACCTATAATAAGGTAAAATATGAGGACGCGTGTAAAATTTTACAGGCAAGCCAGTTATATTTACAAGTTAGTAGCTAGTTAAGAGGCATTTTCAAGGTAACTATAGTGAGTTGATAAGCTCCTGTTTACAAGTGAGGAAGAAATAAAAGTCTATTTCTACAACCGATATAGAAAGTAGTCACTTTGCGTTTGAATTTGACAACGCAAATTGACGTTTTTCGAGAACTGTCACTTTGCTGCTTTAAAACGACAAAATTACTGAAACGTTCGCTCCCCGCCTTTTTGGTTAACCCTTTTGGCCCTGCTGGTGGCATTTGCCACCTCCTATATGTTATCGGTAGTAGGAACTATTTCAATGTTTACCGCTAGAGGTTGCATGAGACGATTTATTTGCACGCGTTTTCTTACTAATTTTCTTGTTATTTGCTTTTGAACGTTAGTTGTTAGTAAACGCTGAAAACAGATCTCTCAGAACTTAGCAACTATCGGTAAGTACTAATAATCACTATAATAATTAAAATATTCACTTTATTGGAAATAAAAAAGAAAGTATAAGATACACGTACTGATTATTTGATATTTGTTTGGGTTTCACGTGTTGGGAATATGCAAGGTACTTGTTTAAAATGCCGTACGCAATTGCCACCAGTAGGCGTTCGTGTCATATAACGTGGTAATTTTTTTCTTCAGACGATGGTATACCGCCTATGAAATTTCATAAAAATTTAAAGGCTGTAGCTAAAACGGTGACTTTGGAGGAGGCACAAGCCGCTACATCCGCAATTTACGACTTCGACATAGAGGACAAAGACGGAATTGAGAATGACAAAGAGGTAGAAGATTTAGATAACAAAAATCTGAAAGAGTCCGACGAAGATAATGAGGTACCATTGGCAGTTTTAGCGAAAAGGTTGTCAAATAAACAAAAATTTGTAAACAATAAAAACGAACCATGGACACAAAAGAACTTTTCGCCCCCAAACGTATACTATGTTCCAACTCTAAACAGTGAAGATGATGTTGATGTAATTCAAACACCAATAAAATATTTTGTAAATATTATCCAAATTTTGTGCTTCAAGAAGTAGCAGAAAAACCAAACATGTATTCAGTACACAAAAATGAGACTTGTATCAATACAAACAAGCAATAAATTAAAAAGCTTGTTGGTTTGCACATTCTAATCGGTGCGAATGTAGTGGTCACCTGCTACCAGAATTAAATTTTTTGATGATATCCGACTTTCGTGTAATAGATTTGAGTCTAAGAAATAATCTACATACTGTTGACATAAATGCCAATCACGACAAAAATGACAAGCTTTGGAAGGTGCGGCCGATACTTACTTTATTTGAAAAGCGCTGTAAAGAACTACAATTAGAAAAAATCTTTGTATCGACGAGTCAATTATTCCTTTCTAAAGACAATTTATAATCAAACAGTATATGAAAAAAAAACCTAATCCGTGAGGAGTAGAAATATTTATGTTTTGCGGTGCTTTGGGAGTTATATACCGTTGCGTTGTATATCAAGACTCTACCACTCTTCTAGCACAGTTTGGTGATTGGTGATCTACTTCTCAAACAAAATTTAAAAAAAAATTGTGTGATTACGTTCAGTTTTAAAATATCCATGGACTACTAAACGTAACTATAACGTAATTATTACTACGTTACAATAGAGTAAAAGAAAAGCTTATTATGCTTCCCTTGTTTGTTAATCCAAATTCAATACCCTGCACTAATAGGTGCTAGCCGTTGGTGGATACGTATTTAACTCTTTTGGTAGTATTTTGTTGCGCCCAAAAATGAGCTGTCTTTTATCGTCCAGCACCTTGCAATTGCACAATAAATGCAGTATTGTTTCGGGAGCTCTTCCACATAGTCGACAATTGGTGTTGCCAGTGAATCTCCCAATTTTCCGCAAGTATACTTTGACTGCCATGTGACTCCATAGGAACCCTGCCGTGGTATTTAACTGTGCCCGACTTAACGTTAGTAGTTTAGCCGTTTCTTTCACGTAAGATTCGGTAATTCTACACTTACTCTGTATTAGGCCTGGTCTTGATGGCCAGTATGCCTTATGTTCTTTGCGAGTCTCTTCGCTGACTGGTAAGCGACTTGACCTTTTTATTATACCAAAGGCTAGTTCTGGCCCAACGTAAGGTGTTGAGGCTCCCTGCGTGGCTAGCTTGTCAGCTTTGGTGTTCCTTACAATGCCCAAATGGCCAGGCGTCCAGACAAGAGTTACCTTGTTTTCACCTGACAGGGTATTGCGTGTGTTAAAATGAGGTCTTTTAGCTTAAAAGAGCTCTCAGTATTGCTTGACTGTCAAACATAACATAGATACGCCTACGGTGGTAGTTCCTCTCTATATTAGTTCTTGCACATTCAATGATGGTAAGAACTTCTGACTGAAAGACAGTCGCTAGGCTGGCAAGGGGGTGGGCAAAACCTAAATCCTCTCTTTCATTATATATTCTTAATCCGGCCCCCGTTTCTGATTTAGAGCAATCCGTATACCAGATTATACTGTCTGTTGGAGTTTTTTCTTTGAAGTCTATCCAGTCATTCCGGTGTAGAATAACCAATTGAAAGAGTGCGTTGTTAATGCGCTTGGTCACCATATGGTTAGACCCCATTTGAAATAAGGGTTATCCAATGTCTGTCACACGTCTTATGTGATCAAGCAGGGGTAGTCATCTCTTTAAAAATCTTAATAGGATATTGTGTATTTGGAAGATCAGGTCATTACTTGTATTGTGGTATGTTTTAATTGACTTTGTAGTGTAGCGTTTGGACAATATAGGGTGCTCTAACAAAATAATGTCTTTGGTCACCAAATTGGTCATTACACTCATTACAAGTAGGCTATGTGACAGTTACGTAAATGGAAAAACGATATGATTTTCAAACAGTCACCCCTCACAGAGGGATAAGCACCCCTTTAACAATATTATCTTAAACATGTGTACAATTTTTGAACTTACAGTATGGATTCCTTCAACAAGAAGGCTTTCTTTAGGAGCAAAGGACAACAACAGAATTTGTTTAATTTATATGCGTTTGTCTTAATAATAATAATATTTCTACATATTCTAGTCAACACATTTAGCTGCCACAACGTCGACGCATATGAAGTAAACGTAATTGTATAACTTATGTGTTTGTTCTTACTATAATCTTGTGACCTGTGTTCATAAATATTGTTAGTATCTTTAGAATGTACCATTGAGAAAACATAATTATCATCATCAATATGATTGTTTTCTTGTATGTAATCCTGTCCAGACACTATAACTCTACGTTTGTCATATTTTACTTTTAATTTTAAAAAATAAGTTTTAATATTATAACTGTGTTGTTTGTTATTTATTTATAGACTTTTATCAATTTCTTTATATCGAGTCTCGACCTCATTTTTATTATTTTAAGGAATGCCTAAACAATTGTAGTAATACAGTCACTATATATATTAACAAAATTACAGACAGCATTATTCTGCTTTAAATTAGTTCCGAAAATCTCAGTCGATTCAGCAGTAAAACTTCTACAGTTACATACCTATATAATTGAATACTCGATTGAATATTAACTAGTACAACTTTCACCCACGGAGACCACTGCACAGTTTATTAAACAATATAAAATAAATTCCAATAGACGCAAATGTAAGTGATATTATAAATATTTCTCTTCATCGTTTATTTTAAATGACACAAGTTTAAAATGAATAATGAGCGATGCTAAACTTAAACACTTTAAGACGTTCTCGGTACACTTCATTTGTTTTCTTACCGATTTGTTTGTTTAAGCAACAGATAATTAAAAATCTATAGAATTTGTATTCCAGCTGCAGAACACTTGTTGAAAGACTAAGAATTTAAGTCGCTAAGATTTACGTTTAAAGTTGGGATCTTGCATCATGAAAGTAGAGACTATTAATCTCTGAGGTTTTGTCTAAATCTACAAAAGCTACAGACTGATTACCAATTTAAATGGTGTTTATCTGTTTAAGACATTGAGTAGATAATTTATTACAGTAATTATAATAATAAAACTTTATTACCGTAACAATTGCAACACAGCAATAATATAACATTGTCAAAATACAATATTAGTAGTAGATACACTTGACTAAAACAAATAATTCAGATGCTGAGTTGTGAATTGTATTAATAAAAACAAAATTCTCACCATTACCAATGTCGTTGCTGAGAAAATCCGATACATTATACTATCATATCAACCAAATAAAAAATATTCCTTATTATGAAACATAACATTTCTTTAGACAAAATTCTAAAAAAAATTTAGGAAAACTATGGGAAGGTATGTTGTCGTGCAAATTGCGTCACGTTAAGATGAGTTAATTTGGGATAATACGTATACTAACTACGATGGGGAGAATAAATGCAAGATTGAAAAGAAAATATTTTTAAAAAAGTTACTAGATGTTTGGTGTTGGTATCGTGCTTTGAAAATGATAATTATTAAAATCATACATTGATTACCACACACTAAATTGAATCTTTATTTAACCATTGATTATAAAGTTACTGGAAGATAAGCAACCGTTAGTTAAAATGTGTACCAGCTTCTCCCTCCAGAAACCGGACCCTCTTTAACCCGCGGTCCACAAACTATACTCGTAGATTATGGTGCCACGGCTGTTATTGGTGTTAACTTCTACAAGCTATTCAAGGCCGCAATTTCGTTTAAGAATGTTAAGGTAGGCTCCGGTTATTCCTGCACTGCACGCATTTTTATTTGCTCTTCTATTAAATTAAAAAAACTCGCAAATTTATCGTACCTCAATGTGGTTTTAGATTTATATATTACTTTTTAATTTTGTTTCAAAACTTTAATATTGATTCAATGCTTTAATAAAAACAACACTGTAATTTTAATAAATCAAATTTATTTATTGCTTTGCTTACATAAACAATTTATTTGTCTAAACAATATTTACTTATCATCGCATTCAAAATTATGTCATTTTTCTCCGAAATCAATGATACGACTGTTTTCAATTTCTAATTTGATTTTTGCTTTTTTCTTATATATTATCGCGTCCTATGGAGGAAGTTATTCTTATTATTCTTATGCAAATTACATAAAATAACGTGTGGGATTAAACAGACACAGGGGATTCGAACTCGAGAAAAAGAAAAACAGAAGAAGAGTTATTTAATGAATTTAGAAGAAGTAAAAAGATGGGTAGATCGCCAGACAAAGACCGTAAGAATGAAGAGAAAAGTAAAAAAAGTACGTGGAGGCAAAAAGAAGATGAAATACGAGATGTATGTATGAGATGCTAAGAGAAATTAAGTTAATAAAAATAAACCAAGAAAGAACGAAAGGAATTAGGCGCATTGTCTATGTTTTAAAAATATAAAATCTAAATTAAGTTAACCAGACTTTATCGATACTGGAGGTGATAAATTAAAAGTAAAGTCTCATTCAAAACTTTTAGGAGTCAGTGTAGATAATAATTTGAATTGGGACTCTCACACTGGTCTTTTATGTCAAAAATTAGCAAGTCTTTCCCATGCTATAAAAGCGCTTACTTTGAAATGCTCTTTGCACATATTTAAAGTTATTTATTTTAGTTATTTTCAAGCAACGCTAAAGTATGGAATAATTTTTGGGGGACTTTGTAAAAAACAAAATTTTAAACGAATTTTTGTTTTACAAAACGTGCTGTACGAGCATTAGCAAGCCTTAGGGCTTGTGAATCATGCGTAGGGGCATTTCAAAACTGTAAAATCTGTACATATTTTAGATGTTGGTATTTGTTCACAAGTAAAAAAGAATTTTGAATTACATAACGTAAATCATGAACACGATACACGATTTAAAATCAACTTACAACTGCCTAAATTTAATACTCTAACTTTCTATAGAGGGGTTTATTAATAATGGTTGCAAGTTGTACAATCAAATCCCAGACTCTATTAAGATGAACTGGATAAATTAATTTAAAAGGCACGTGAAAAATCATCTGCTTAAAACAGTTATCTATACCGTTGATAAATTCAAATGGCAATCTGACAGATAGTTGAAATGAATTTTTTTTCTCTATTGGTCTTACACTAAGATGGCATATTGCTTGATTCCAATTTTCTTATTTTTGACGTACTTACTTTTAATTCACAAATATATATACAGGGTGATTCATTACTATTTGAAAATAATTTAACACTAGAATCCCGACCTTTAATTATAAAGATTTAACCCAAAACACCTAGATGAAAGGTCGCTCATTACTAAGTTACAGGGTGTTTTGTTTAAAAATTTAAAAAACGATTTGTGCTTAGTATTTTAAAATTAATTAAGGTATTTATTTTATATTTGGCAAGGAGTGTAGACACTGTACACCCTACACCCATCTAAATTATGTTAAACAAACATTTCTGTCTACTATCAGAGACGTACGACAGGGGTAAGTGACCGGTTAATCGTGCCCAAATTCTACGCCACTGGCGGAAAATACATTTTAGTACAATTTTTTGATCCTCTAATATTTATTAAGTAAATAATGTACTCTTTCCTCATAACGATTAAGTTAATATTTCTCGAGATATTTTAAGGTAAACATGAAGCTGTACCATTGAATTGAATAAAAAAATAAAAACACCCCACTAGATCAACAGAATTAATTCAGTTCAAAGCCAACTACACGAAACAAATAATATTGAAAAATTATCCATCAAATATGACTTATCGGATTGTAATTTAAATAGATATCAGGTTATTTGCTTTAATAATTTTTTTAAATCACTTTGAATTATTTTAAAGTTAGAAAATCTATTTTATTTTTGTCAATAAATTTTAGTATCTTTATTGTTAATACGGATTAAAGTTTAATTTGCGTATTAAATGCAATCCACTGGCTCAAAACGTCGATTTTAGTTATTACCGAGTTACATACCAAAATTAAAAAAATGATACAGCATAATGTTTAACTTAGTGACCGGTCACTTACCCCTATCGTACGCCTCTGGTAGTAGACAGAAATGTTTGTTTAACGTAATTTAGAAGGGTGTACAGTGTCTACACTTCTTGCTAAATATGAAATGGATACGTCAATTAGTTTTAAAATACTGAGCACAAATAGTTTTTAAATTTTTAAACAAAACACCATGTAACTTAGTAATGAGCGACATTTTATCTAGGTGTTTTGGATTAAATCTTCATAATTTGAGGTCGGGATTCTAATGTTAAATTATTTCCAAATAGTAATAGAATCACCCTGTATATATATACATATATATATATATATATACAGGGTGAGTTTTTAGTGCGTATTTGCTCTATAGCGCCTTAGCTACTTATTAGAAAAAATTGTGTGCTATCTCAAGTTGTTGGTAACCTTTTGGTATTTTTTAAAATATCTGTGATAATACAAAGTGTTACATATTTTCTGTACAGCAACTAACTTTCTTATTTTAAATAGAACACCCTAAATATTTTTGAAATTTGGAAAGAGCACAAAATTTAATTGAAAACATGTATCGCACCCTATGGTAAACCCTAAGGTATCGGAGCTATTTAACATAACAAGAAAAAATTTCAGTTGGAAAGATCTGATGGAGCCTTATAACATTTTCCATATGTTCTATCAAAATTTAATTTTTGGCATACCGTAAGTACATAGAATTGTCTAACTTTTGCAATTAAAACAGATTGGAAAATAATATACTAAGTGTTACATTTTCCAGGTCACATTTAGCTAACTTTAAACTCCGAAAACATTTTTATTTCAAATAGAACACCCTGTATTTTTTTATGCCCAATTATGTAAAATTAAATTATCTCTCTTCTGGTATAACCATTGCAGGGATTAAACTTAGCAGCTTTTGAGATATTTGCAATTTTCTTTGAAGGTAACAGATTTATAAGGATTTTGCTTAAAAATTGCACATAAAATTAGCCTTGTTGAACAATTAATAACAAAATTCAAAAAATATTTATTTTTCTTAATTATTTTTAACAAAAAAAGCATTATTATGTTTTAGATTGATACTTCATAGATCTTGAATAACACACGAGTAGAATTTAGAAGGCCTTGACAACAAACAAAACTGTCAGTTTCTCAGTGGTTTTGACAGTCTCTGTTTAATTACTTGATTACAACTGTGTTGTTCTTAATGAAACATTAATATGAATTGCTCTACTCAAGAATTAGTTGACATGACTTATTTATTAGGAGAATGTAATAGAAATTGTTTATTGGCGTCTAAATTATATGGAACGCGATATCCTGAGCGAATAAAACGTCAAGTTAAATGCTTTGAAAGACCTAAGGAACGTTTTGAACTTACAGCTAATGCTAATTATAAGAAGAACTCACGGCAAGGAAAAATTAAGGGATGAAGTTATGCAATTTGATATAGTTACTGCAGTATTTGAAAATCCTGAGATTAGTACTAGACAAGTTAGTGCTGTCTTGGATATTTCTCAGACTTTGGTAGTTAAAACATAAGTTCCATGACTATCATCCTGAATATGAACTTAATATTACTGAACAGGATTATCGAAACCGTATAAATTTTTGTAACTGGGTGCTGACAAAAAAACACGAAGATCGATTATTTTCCAGTTATGTGTTATTTACTGATGAGTGCACTTTTCTAACACATGTAAATCAAATCGCAAGAATTATCACCATTACGATAACGAAAACCCTCATTTTAGAATCTCGATAGACAGACAGCATCGTTTTTCTGTTAACGTGTGGGCAGGTATTATTGGTCAATACATAATTGGTCCTTATTTCTTCGAAGGAAATCTAAATGGAGAAAGATATTTAAATTTTTTGCAAAATAATCTTTTTGATTTACTTGAAAACGTGCCATTGGATGTAATCAGGAGCATTTGGTTTATGCAAGATGGGGCTCCGCCACATTACAATCGAAATGTTCGCCAATTTTTGAATAACTTATTTCCCAATAAATGGATTGGATTCCAGTCAGTTGGCCCCCAAGATCTCCCGATCTAAGTTGCTTAGATTTCTTTCTTTGGGGACATATTAAAAATCTTGTTTATCAAGAAATTTCAGAAAATGTAGAAAATCTGAAAAACAAAATACGAAATGCTTTTTGTACAATTACACTAGAAATGTTGGGATATGTTCAGCTGTCATTTAGACAAAGAATTGAGTTATGCATAGCAAATAATGGGCGGAATGTAGATCACTACTGAAAAATTGATTTTTAATAAATATTTTTATTGTTTTTATTATGTATGTTACCAAAGTTATTAAGAAAATGTGTTCGCGTTATTTATAGTTTATTTTCAATCAAAAGCAGTTTTTAACTTTTAAGTATACCAGAAGAAAGGTAATTTAATTTTTACATAATTGGGCAAAAAAAATACAGGGTGTTCTATTTGAAAAAAAAAATGTTTTCGAAGTTTAAAGTTAGCTAAATATGACCTGGAAAATATAACACTTAGTATATTATTTTCCAATCTGTTTTAATTGCAAAAGTTAGACAATTCTATGTACTTACGGTATGCCAAAATTAAATTTTGATATAACATATGGAAAAATGTTATAAGGCTCCATCCAGATCTTTCCAACTGAAATTTTTTTCTTGTTATGGTAAATACCTCCGATACCTTAGGGTTTAGCATAGGGTGCGATACATGTTTTTAAATTAAATTTCTGTGCTCTTTCCGAATTTCAAAAAATATATAGGGTGTTCTATTTAAAATAAGAAAGTTAGTTGCTGTACAGGAAATATGTAACATTCTGTATTATCACAGATATTTTTAAAAAATACCAAAATAGGTTACCAACAACTTGAGATAGAACACAATTGATTCTAAAAGTAGCTAAGGCGCTATAGAGCAAATACGCACTAAAAACTCACCCTGTATATATATGATATATATATATATATATATATATATATATTTACACATTTATTTTCATATATTTACCTATTTATATCTGTTGTATTTTAATATATTTTTGTATTTGATTGTAAATAAAATAAATGAATTGAATTGAATTGGAGCAGGAAATGAAGACAATGAATGGGAAATGGGAAAATAAGTGCAAGAAATTAGAGGAAAAGATGGAAAACTTGAGAGAAGAAAAGTGGAAAACATAGAGAAACAAAAGAGGAGAAAAAATTAGTCGTGAAAGCGTTGGAAGTAAACGGAAACTACCAAGAAATAAATATTCAGGTCCAAGATATGTTAAAGGGTTGGAAGAAAAAAGTGGAAGAAGCTAGAGAGATAAAGAAGAGAATAATATTAATAATGGTAGGGAGTTCAGAAGAAAAATTAGTGATATTACGAAATAAGAAGAAGCATGAGGTAATGAAAATCTATATTGACGAGGACATAGAACATGAAAAAGGAAAGAGATATAAAAACAAAGATAAGGATAGAGGCCAAAAATATGGAAAGGGAGGAGAAAAAATGTGATTCCTAAAAATGTGGGTGGAAGGAGAAGGACGAAGGGACAGGAAAAACAGGATATTATTTTGGAATGTGGCAGAAATAAAAACAAAAAGAAGGGAATTTTGGAATTATATTAAGGATTTTAAATGGTAGGGCAGGTGGAAACCTGGATGGTAGAGGAAGATTGGGAAGAGTGGAAAGACAAGATTCCTGAAGAATTTATATGGAAGATACAGTTCGTGAAAAAACAGAGAAGATGGGAAGAGCAAAGGAGGAATAATAATAGGGGTGAGAGAAGAATGGAAAAAGAAAAAGAGGGAAAAGAGGAAAGAATAATGGGAGTGATGAAAACGAATATAGAAACAGAAGAAGGAAAAGGTATGAAGTAATAACAATTTATGGAAAATAAATAGAAAAAATAGATAAACTAATGAAAAAGAGAGATAAGAAAAACTAATATTAGGAAGCAATTTCAATGCAAGGATAGGAGAGGAAGGAGGTATGATGGTAAATGGACGGGTAAAGAAAAGAGTATCAATAGATAAAATAATAAATGAGCAAGAAAAAAATTGGTAGAATTTTGTGAGGAAAAAGGATGAACAATATTAAACGGAAACATGGAGGATGGAGGAAAGGAAAATATACGTTTATTGGAGAAAGAGGAGAGTCGGTAATAGACTATGTAATTACAAATGAAAGAAGTATATAAGACATAGCAAAGTTCAAAATTGGTGAAAGTGTAGACTCTGATCAACAAACGTTAGAAGTGACCTCGGTGGGAGAAGAAAATGATACAAAAGAAAAAAGAAAGGAGTGGAGAGAAATTAAGGTATGGACGGATAAAATATAGAAAGATACAAGGAAAAGATGGAGAAAGAACAAAATTCAGAAGGAGGAATAGAGGAGGGAGATAAACAAGATAATAAAAAGAAATAGAGGAAACAACAGAAAAAGAAAGTATAGAGTGAGAACAGGAAATTTGGAGACAAATGAATGGTGAAATGCGAGTGCCAGAAAGCAATGATAGAAATGAGGAGAGGGAAAAGAAAATGGAAAAAGGCAATTAAAGAATATAAGAAAATTAGGATGAAATTTAAAGAAGAATGCAAAAAGGGTAAAGAAGAATTCCTAATGAGGTTAGTAAGTGAGATCGAGAAAGAAAACGAAGGATAAGTTTGGAAGTTCGTGAGAAGAAGGAAGAAAGAAAAAGATGATAAAAGGCAAAATAAGAAAATAAGAGAAAGAAGGATTGAAAAGGAGGAGATGGAAAAAGCGATAAATAAGATTAAAAAAGGAAATGCTGGTAGCACAGATGGAACGCAGGGGGAGCAGTGGAAATACACGGGAAAAACATGAGAGAAAGATTAAGAGGAATATTTGAAAAAATATGGAAAGGAGAAGGGTTACCAGAAAAATAGAGAGAAGCCAAAATACGCCCAATATACAAAGTGGAAGATAGGAAAGAAAAAAGAAAAAAAGAGGAAAAATGTTTGCATATTTTTAGATTTAAGGTTAACTTTTGATAAGGTGGAAAAGGGATTGTTGTGAGAAAACTTGAAAGAGGCTGGAATAAGCAAAGATTTAATAGATGCAATAGAAAAAAACATACAAAGAAACAAGGTGCAGAGAGTACAAGTACAAGAGTAGGGGAAAGCTGGTAAGAGAGATTGGGATAGAGAAAAGGTTGAAACAGGGATGTCGAATGAGCCCTGGTCTATTTTCTTTGTATGTAAGAGACTTACAGGAAGAAATTAGAGGACAGCAGGCAGAAGGGATAGTGGTGGGAAGAAGAAAAGTGTGGGTTCTAGCCTATGCAGATGGTATGGTGGTCTTGGCAAAACAGAGGAAGAAATGAAAGGAATGACAAAAGTGATAAATAGATATTTGGAAAAAAAATTAGAATTAAATGTAGAAAAACAAAGTTATGGATTTATTAAGGTTGAAGAAATAATCAGCCAAATTTTTGAAAATAATTTATTAATTACTATAAACGTTTTGCTTTTTTTAAATAAAAGCTTCATCAGTATACATAATAAAATATAAATACATATATAACAGTTACACAGAGACATAATTATTAGATTTTACAATACATTTTATATATTAAACATACATATTTAAAGTACACACAAACAATAGAATAACAGCCGTACTTTTACGTATACATAAAAAATTATGGAGTTTAAGAAGAAAAAGGTAGAATAAAAGGAGAGAAATGGAAGTGGAGAGAGGAAAAGATAAAAATAGTAGACAAGTATAAATACGTAGGGTATATGGTGAGGTACGACAACAAAGACGAAGACCAGATTAAGGAACCAGAGAAAAAAAGGAAATAAAATAATAAGGGAGGTATGGGATAGGCGAAAGAATATTTGTAAAAGACATGGAGAAAAGAAAATGGATATTTGAGAGAAAAGTAAAAGGTGTGTGTGTTGGTGTACGGAGCAGAGGTGTGGGGATGAAGAGAATGGGAGAAACTGAAGAAGATACAGGAAAGGTATTGGAAATGGACACTAGGTTTGGAGAAGGAAACACCAGGTTATATACTCCACCGTTTCGTCACCGCCGCCGCGCCGTCGGTATGTTTCGGACATATATGTTTTGGCGATTATCTTAACGCTGACTCATTTACATAAATAATGTGATACTTAATTTTGAGACCGCATTTTTTGTATATTTTTCCACACATTCATAAAAATCGGGGCAATGTAGACCCCTGTTATAATATTAGGTAGATGTATTATACCTATTAACGGATTCAGTGGTAGAGCAGGACTTTTAGTAGGCATCTGAACTTCTTCTAGCGATGTAATTTAATTCCCTACTTATTTAATTAATCTATGTGCTAATGTGTGGGTCTACTTTTCTCTTGTAACAATGTTATTTTTAGTTTTATTGTACTCCTAAATTTCGTGTATTTCCCCAAGTAATACAAATGAAAAACAATTATCATAATGCAAAATTTAAACGGCTTTTTTAAACACTCGACGTTATAACAAGTTGTAGTTTCAATTCTAGTCCAATGTCAACTTTTAAATGTACTTTTGTTTGAAGAAAATATAAACTTAGCAGTAAGAATCTTCAAAACATATTTGCAAAGTTTGCTATGAAAATAGTATATTAAAGAACTAGTTTCAGAAGACCCATATTATACGACGAGTACAGTCGCTAAAATGCCTTCTGGAACGAATTCCTTATACAATTTTTTCTATTTTGGGCTTTTCAGATTGATTTTAAAATAAAATTTTGCGAGTTTTTAAATTTAGGGAATTTTGAAGTGTAATTGCTAAGGTGGCAATATTTTCATTAAACTTTAGTTTAAATGCTAGTTTAAGTTTAATTAGTACATTTATCATGTTTCATTAAAAAAAATGGGTGGAAATAAAAATAAGTAGATAAATAAATTTACTGAACGTTAATTATGATTTAGATTAATGCACTCCGAACGTAATGACAGCTTGGACGTTATCAGTGTTACCACCGTTCGGAATAAAAATTGTTCTATTTCTATAAAAGAACTCAAATTTCTATTAAAGAACTCATTTGGGTGCTTTTATAGCTCTGTAAGCAACCCAAAATAGAAAAAGTCTTTTTGAACGCCTTTTGCTTTTTCAATTGGTCAGAAAACATTTACATTAATCATTTTATTTCTTTTAAAAAGTATCGATTGATGTACCACTTGGTGTTAAGGATATATACAATAACGAAAGCAGTTTGTGTCAAGCCAATCACCAAAGTATCGCTAATTGCCATTGAAATGAAAAGTAAATGTTGAATGTTGAATAATATAATAAAATTGATTTAGAATTACAAGTTTTAAACACATTAACTTCTTTCCTATAAACACATACATTAAAAAATTTGTTTATTTGTTTGTGGAAATTTAAACATCGATGGTCCCCAAAAGACCTATAACTAAAATTCGATTTTTCAATCTTCTATGGTATATACAAACAGTGACATATTAAATGGCCGTCTTTAAAGCAACCAACAATACACCAATAGTTTTAGTCTGGTTTTTTCTCTACGTTCATAATTTTTATCAGAAAAGGAATTTTCCCTCAGGAGTAGCACATTATAGATTCATATATTTTAAAATCTGTCAAGGTGGCAACCGCCTGGTAGGTGTCCGTCCGTCCGCACAACCGTTTCTCAAATAGTTTGTTTATCGCATTGTCAATTTATTGTAACCCTTCCTACTGTACGCGTGCGAAGCATGCTAGCTCAACTAGTGTTATCATTATGGTAAGTAGAGTGAAACGTCAATAATTTTGAAATGAGTATTATTTAAAATCCTTTATATACATAAAATATAACAGACAACGATTGCATGACGACATATAAAATATAATATTGTTGACAAAAGGAAATAATGGGAAAGAGATTCATTTGTTCAAACATTTATTTCTTGAAATGGACAACCTACCATCACACAGCGCAGCGGTTACAAAAAAATTGCTTGTGTTGGTGCGAAAAAATTACATTTCAATTAGTTCTTATATCGCTTCAGGTTGTGATTAGATTAGATTTTACGGATTAAAAAAAAACAAGTACCAATAGCAGACATTTCTATTTATAAACACGGTAAACTTTACTATTACTATTTTTCTGTATACTACCAATACTACTTCTCTGAAAACGCAACCTTTCCCGTGTACGAGTACATCGAAAAATTTTTTTTTACGACCACTATGAAAACTCTACATTTTGTAGTCATAAACCACTAGAGAAAATTTGTCATATCTAAACGTCTTCAGAAAATCATTTCGTTACTAGTAACGGTATATATACCCCAATTGACTGAATGTAGTTGCAAAAGCTGATTGGTTGCTCGTTTTGATTTAAAACTGACATTTATTTGCCTAACCGGAAAATCTGTCAAAACGACGTCTACACTTCAAATAAAAAAGTAAACTTGATAATTATTGTTCATTTTCACTGCTCGTGATTATCAGCGCTCGAGCTACCACCCTCGCGCAGCTAATACACTCCCATGAAAACTGGATTGTTCCTTTTAAAGTTTCGGTTAGTTAAAGATTCTACTCGTACCCTTTCCCCGGAATCATCGGACTACTGTACTACTTTTTAAAGGGAGAAATTTAGTATGATGATAAACTTAGTTTCCCCGTAAAAGGGTATGGAGAGAACCTTTAACTAACCCAAACCTGGAAATTTTGTTGTTAAAAAAATCTTTACAAATTTAAATATCATTTTCTACACAACGATTTGCAATGGCTTTTTGTAATTTTAAATTGTTTCTGTTTTGGGTATTTTATTGTACTTTCAATGTCAGAAATCGCCCGAGGAAAAATTCATACCTGATCTGCCGATCGATGATTACGGATGCGTCGCGTATTCTTCCACCTGTAAAACGATACTTGGCTGTTGGACCTTGTATAAAACACGGTTATAAGGTGCTGCCATTCCCACAGTAAGCTTACATAGTGAAACCGGAAACTCAGATCTAAAAATAAGACGGGAGAATTTAATTACCAACTTCACCATTAACATAAGATCCCAGCCAAATCATCGGAACTTCTCAGTCCTATTTTCAGGTACGAACAAATATCTAGAAAGACCTACAATTTCACGACTGGCCAATGTACGAGTTCGAGAAGCGTTAAATGAGACTTCATCCATTGAACAGTTTCTTTATGCTTGCTTCGATTAATCCTCTCTCTTTCTTCCTACTTCTTGAGAGTGGTAAGTTACTTGAGCATCATCTGTATTATTTTTTTTTTTTAAGTAGGTGTGGTCCGGTTATAGGTTTGAGCGTCTTTGTGTGTATATTTATTCTCAAGCCCATCTACAGCGACAAGACATTACAGTCTTAAAAATAACAGCCGGGTAACGCTCCAATCAACCAAATTCTATATTGTTGTTATGTATGTATGCGAAGTGGTTGAATTCTGCTATTTTTGTAAGAAATCTGCTTCATTTTAGTATATAGAAGAGTTTCTAGTGGCCAAAAGTTAAAGTGGGTCAATACTTAATATTTATAGAGTTTTTTAGTGGTTTGACTGATATAAAATTTCTGATTTCTAATCACTTAAATACTCGAATAATAACAAATACTTCTTAGAATTGTTTATTGTTTTGTTAAATCATTTTTTTAAGTTGTGATTATGCAGTTCCATATTTTATGTGAAGAATATTCATCTCTTCATCTCTAATCTTTAGCATCTCTTTCTGATGGAATCTGGGCCTGTCATTTTGTTATTTCCAGCTGTTTTTTTTTGTATTTCAAAATTGAAGATTCGAATTCAGTCTCAATATTGTTTTAATTTGTCAATTATTTATTTTCTTTTTCCCGATTTATCTTTGACAATATCGGTTTGAAATGATTTACAGAATTGTTTATTTATTTGGTGTAGGTTTCTTCTTTTATAGTACCATCTTTTCCATCATGTATTTCGTGTAAATGTAGTTCCGGTGAGAGTATTTTCCAGCATGGTTGGCTTGCTGATAAACAATATTTATTTCACAACTTGATCAATGTTGAGCTTTCTATTGAGTCTTTGTTGATGTTACAAATATCTTTTTGGATTTTGGTTTATATTTTTTATTGTTAGAGTTGTATAAAGTGCTATCTACGACTATTAATAAGGTTTTGTTTTGGTGTTTTCAAATGTGCTTCAGTGAAATTAGGATAAAACTGTTCTATTTCTTCTTGTGTGAATTAAAATTTGTATTTAAAAAAATCTTATGGTTGATTACAGTACGACTAAATCAAAATTGATTGTTTATTACTTCCCTCTGAAATAATTAATAATAGAAGGTATTAATTAATGATTTTCATCTAGTGACCGTTGAATCGTCATGTAAAATACAGAATACCGTGGCATAAAAATAGTCATAGTATGCTTTAAATGAATATTGAGGTAATCTGAAAATTGAAAATTAATTGACATTTTTCAAAATCGTCACTAAAGTTCAAAAAAAATTGGTAGTAAAGTAAATAAAATCGGCACTAAAGAAATTATACGACGATTTTTAAGTTCACATTTTCGCCGGTTGGGGTGTAAAATGTATGTAAATTTTAGAATTGCGCATGCGCTGTGGAAGCATTCACGTAAAATGAATAGAGTTGCGTAGAAAAAAATACTGTAAATACTTTGCAAAGGCAACTGGATAAAAATTAATAATTAATTGTGTAAATAAATAATAAGTTACCTATAAGTGAATGGAGTATTTTCATTAATTACTCATTAAATACTATACATGAATAATCCTAAATATTTTTGAGTTTACAAATATAAAATAATTAGAAAAAATTTTTGTAATAACTGAAACATTCTAATTTACTAAGTAAAGACTATTTCATTCAATTTTCTAAAACCATCTACTCACTAGTAGGAACAAAAAAATGCTTGGCGCACGTTTTTAATATCGGCCAAATAATTCAATATAAGTTCGTCCACAAAATGGTTCATTATTTGGAAGAAATTCTAAACAATTATAATAACAAACATTTTTTTAAATTATTTTTTTTTTGTTTTTCCTTAAAGGTATTGACTTGACATGACATGTAGTTCCACGAAACTTCCCTTATTCTGTTTCCGTATTTAATTTAAGTTTTGGGTTAAATTACAGGTTGTCCATTAATCCATCATTTTATTTTTTAAATTATAAAATTGAAATGAGATCGTAGAAGTTTTAATTTATTTTGCCCTGTAACATAGCACTGCTATACCAAATTTGTAGAATTATTGCTATATATTATACATATAGGTACACTTTGAGTTGAAAATTACTGCTATTTTTCATCTTTATAAAACTTATCTCAAACATCGATGTATTTCGGTTTTTAAGCTTTAAATTAGAAATGGTTGAGCAAATTCATCATTTTGCTTTTAAACTCTAAATGCCGTAAAATTACATTCGTTGGAAATAATATTAATACGAATTAATATCAAATAAATAATAAAACGTATATTGTAGACGTATTTGACCATCACATAAACTAATTCGTGTATTTCATTTTTGTATGAAAGAAAATGAAAATTGAAATTGTTAGGTATAGTTGCGTACTTATATTTTTTAATTGGACCATCCAGTATGCTTTTATATTGTACGATTAAGTGTCATAAAATAACCTCAAAAGAATTACAGCTACATTTCACACGAACAAAAATATAATCAAACTGTTTGTGAGTATAGTAAAGCAATAAATTGAAGATTTTAATTTAGAATCCTTTGTAATTTAAAGAAACGATTAACCGACTTGTCTTCAGATGAAAATAAAAAATCAAAAAAACAAATCACAATTTTGTGTTGAAAAATAGATGTAATTGGTTTAATGTTTGGATCAAGAGGGATACTTACCAAATTTTCATTGATTTTCGTAAAAATTTAATTTGGCCAATAAGTTAGAAAGAGACATCGTTCTCAAAATTTTAAGAAGTTTGACAGCTATATTGCGTCATCATTTATATAGTCAGAAGCTTAACATTAATTAATTTCCTTTAATTTAGTTTAATTTAATTAGTTATTAATATAGTTTAATACCTATGTATTTTTAAAATTAATTATGTTTAAGATATACTGTGTCTATGGCAAACCGAAAATGTCGGTCAGTTGTTTTAAATAAAATTATATATACATATATTAGCAACTTTGCCGACAGGTACGTAAAGCAGTTATATAGTCGATTTTTCAATAATTATAGCCAACATAACAGTTGGCAAGTATAAACATTTTGAATCGCCTGCAGTAAAGTACGCAAAAGGTTGTACAATAGCAAACAAACACTGAGAATCACCTGACAGCTGTTTCGTCCTTTTGGGATTCATCGGGAGTGAGAACTCGAGTGTAAGTTTACTATTGTACAAACACGCGCTGTCGACTATATGCCCTACTGGAGGGATCACAATATTTAAACGATACGTTTTTCGACATCTAGTGTCGACTCGTGAAAGCGTTCACGTACGTAAATGTTAGCAACTTTGCCGACAGGTATGTAAAGCAGTTACATAGTCGATTCTTCAATAATTATAGCCAACATAACAGTTGAAAAGTATAAAAATTTCGAATCGCCTGCAGTAAAGTACGCAAGAGGTTGTACAAAAAAAACAACGATATTTTGTAAAACTTTTTATAAGAATAGCTAAATGATTTTCAATGGTTACAAAAACAATTTTTACATGTTGCTTTTCTGCATTAACATATTGATTAACATTTGCGAACATTTCTAGATTTTTTTGTTTTGAGTTTCTGCTCCAGAGTTCTAGTTTTCTACAAAAAGCATTAACTTTATCACTTGTGTCCACCAATATATGGGTATTTCCTCTTTGGAGTTGAAGATTCAATGTGTTTAATTTCTCGAATATGTCGCCAAATAGCTTCATAACATATAAATGACCCTAAAACTTTTTGCTTTCTAGTCGGTTTTTCTCTTCTAGAAAAACAGCAATTTCTTTTGTTAATTTATAAACACTTTCCATTGCAGAGATTTTTGGTTTATAAGTGCTTCTATACTTTCGAATTTTTCAGACATTGTATGAGCCCATCGGTGCATATTCCGACGCAATTTGTTCACTTATATTTACCTCGTTTATAAAATCATTTATTGTAGCAAATAACGCTAGTGCAGTTGCTTTGTGTTGTATTGGTTTTCAGAAAACTAGTTCTTCTATGGCTGACGCACCATCACAAAATCAAACATGGGCAATTAAATGAACATCTTTATTGCTATCTGTTGCCCCATCGAGTTGAATTGAAAACACTTTGCCACGCAATTTTTCAATACGCTGATTCTTTTCATCTTTAGCTATATCACCAATTCGACGAGCAACAGTATCACTTGATACAGGTATGGAATGCAATTGTTTGGCAAAACTATCTCCAAACATAGTTTCGACAATCTCAACGGTTGCTGGTAAGATAAGCTCTTCACCAATGTTGTGATGTTTTTTACTCCTGGCTATTTTATACAAAACTTTGTAAGAGGGAAGTAGAGCTTTTTCATTTACAGACAAAGTTTTTTTATAGATTGGTTTTTTTCTTTTCATATGATTTAAATTTTAATTTGAAGAATTTTTGGGATTTGTTAACATACTCAGTATGAAGCGTTTACAAACGTCTTTTAAGTTTATTTGGTTTTATGCTGTCTGCTGTCAACATTTTGAACAAATTACACAAAGAATCCTTTCTTTTCCACTTACTGAAGTGATTGTGAATCCAAAATTTAAATATTCTTGAGAATGTTACTAATAATCTTAAATATACTGCGATGTTATTCCGCATGACTGGACCCAAAATAAGTGATTAATTGGCATCCCACGATGATTTCATAACAATTAAACCCCAAATGTTGATCCTGATTGTAAATCATTGGTGTTCGGAAAAATGTTTTCAGCTGCGTAGAAAATTGATGTAATTTGGCTTTGTTCCGTTTTGAAAACATGTAGTTATCATCTCCTAGCAGCGCAGCTCCAAAACTCGAATACGGAGACTTAAGTAGCATTAGTGATAGTTTTTAAGAAAATACGGAGTGCGTCAAGATCATGGGTCAATAAACTAAATCACAATATAAGGAAACAATGTGCGCGAGTAAACTAACTATAAAGTACGCGGGATTAGTGTCAAAACATTTTCCAGTGCTTAAAACAGTCGGCAAAGTTGAGAAAATTAATTAATTTACGAAAAAGCTAATAACGTGAGAGGTTAGGAAATATTAAAAATTTCAACTATCAAGTATTTAATGGCGCAACCATTAAAAGAAGAATGCGTGAAGGATTAGATTAAGGAAACAATTCGTCGATTATTACAGACAAAATTAATTAAATCTGATTAATTAGTAACAGTAATAAAAGAATCTAGCCAAAGAAAATTAAGTTGCCGACTTATACCGCTAGATGCGAACGTTAGGTGAAGAACCACGCTAAAACAAAATTCAAAATCGGAAAATGTTATAAACACAAGCGCAAAACCTACGCCAACACTCTTTCATTCAATCCTTGTTAATTGAACGAAGACCGATAGATAAAAATTTTAGAGAGAGATTGGAGAAGTGACGTCACGCATTTAAACAAAATAAACGCAACAAAAATTAAAAAAGTTTTTAAACAATAAAAAATTTAAATTTAGTGCATTGATAAAATTTTAATTAATTAATTGAATAGTAAAATTAAAGCATTAACTTACCCGAGTGAAGTTTGATTGAATTTTATTAATTTTGAAAAAGTGAACGAGATTTTAACTTATCTTTTCTTATCTTGCCATGATTGATGGGCCAGGAATGTCGCCTTGAGGGATGTAATCTGCAACAGAAATTTTAAATATTATTTGTGTTAGTCTTGAGGGGGCGAGAAAATTTTAAAAGTTGTCGGGGAAAGCGGTTTTAGGGCGTTTGATTTTAAAGGGATATGATACGTCATAATCCGTGGTTTTGCCGATGAGCGGATTGGGGTGGGTTTGGTTTTTTGTAATATGGAGGACGGTACGGTGGCGCAGTTGTGCTAGGATAGTGGGTAGATTGGCGTCGTGATGTAGGTCGTTATTTAGGATGTACCAAGAAGCTTTAAAGGTAAAACAGAGGGCTTTGTTTTGTATAGTTTGAAGTTTTTGGATGTGGGTGTCGGCGGCGTGCCTCCAAACGGGAGACGCATAGAGCATGATGGGATTTATGATGGATTTGTAGAGGAGAAGTTTGTTTTCCGGTGATAAGGAACTTTTACGGCATAAGAGAGGAGCTAGCGACTTTAGGGAGTCACGGCCTTTGTTAGAAGCCGATTGGGTGGGTGTTGTAAAGATGAGGCGGATATCTAGGATAACGCCAAAGTATTTGGTACATTTGGTCCATGGAATGGGAGTATCGAGGATGGTTAGTTGACCGTCGGGTCGGTGCTTAAGTTGGCGGGAAAAGATTACTGTAGCACTCTTTAGTACGTAGGGTTTTTGGAATGTCGTAGGTGTAGATATTAAATAATGTAAGTGAAAAGACGAAACCTTGCGGGACTCCGGCGGTAAGGTAGCTGACTGAGGATTTGACGCTGTTTAATTTGATTTGGATACGGAGGTGGGACAGGAATAAGTGGATTATGCCGATTAATCTTGTGTATATGTTGAAACGGATAAGTTTGTAGACAAGGCCAGCGTGCCAGACACGGTCAAAAGCCTTAGAGACGTCGGGAAATACTGCTCCGGCGCCTGGTGGTGGGCCATGGATTGGTAGCAGTATTCGGTTACGCGTAAGAGTTGTTGGGTTGTGGAGTGGTTCGGTCTGAAACCAAATTGTTTGTCGGGTGGGATTTTTAATCGATGTTAAGCCTGTGTAGAATAAAATTTTCAGCGATTTTTGAAAGTGCGGGAAGTAAACTGAACGGGCGGTGGTTTTGCGGAAATTTAGGGTCTTTTAAAGGTTTTGGGATTACTATGACGTCGGCTATCTTCTAGTCAGCGGGGAAGTAGCCTACTCTTAGTATGGAATTGATGATAGCGGTAAGAAATGCTATAAGTTTGCGGGGAGGTGTTGGATCATAAAGTTTGTGATTTGATCGGAACCGGGAGCTTTACGTTTGCGAAGGGAATTTATGATTTGGCGGATTTCGGTGGGAGATGTAGGCGTGATTGGATCGTCGTTGCGGTTGTTTAGTAAGAATCGGGATACTCTAGAATCGATACGGGAAACGTGATCGAGGTCGGCGATTTGGTAGTTTGGGCTGCATTGGAGTTCTAGGTTGTCGGTGTGGAATTTGGCCTTTTCTTCAGGAGAGAAAACGAATCCGCCGGTCGAGTGGATCGGGTGTTCTGGTGATTGGTTGGCGTTGCGAAGGATTTTTTGCATACGCCATAGGGAGTGGTTGTCTTGGTTTAAGGATTCTAGTTTGGTGGTCCAGGATTTGTTGCGGAAAGTTTGAATTTCGGTGCGGACTTGGAGTTGTAATCGGTTTAGGATTTGTTTGTCGTGAGGGCTTAGGGTGCGTAGGTAGGTGCGTTTGGCGCGGTTCTTAAGTCGGATAAGGGTTATAACAAGAATGGGATTGATTTGGTCTGCTCGAAGCTGTGTAAATTTGGTCCAGTCAGTTAATTGGCGGGTTTCTAAAGGTGGGTCGTGAGATATAGGTCCGAGATGCAGGATAACCGGATTATGGTCGGAACTAAGTTCGGAAAGAGCGTAAATTGTTGGAATTAAAGGGATGTTTTGATGTTTTGTGATCAGGAAATAATTTGTCTAGGTCATTGTTGGTTAAAAGAGACTTGGGTGGTTTATAGGCTGCAATCATCTTGGTCTTACCGGAGGTTGTCTCTACGATGATTGAGGTGGTTTTGATATAGTCCAGAGAAGGATTGAGATGCTTGAGGGATTGTTTAACGTAGATTGCGGTGCCACGCCTCTTGCGTCGCGATCGTTACGAAAAAGGTTGTAATTTGGAATTTTGACTTTGTGACAAGGGTTAAGGTGGGTTTCAGAAAGGAGGATGAGATCAACGTTGTGATCTCTAAAAAATTCTTCAAGTTCAGTGGTTTTGTAACAAAGAGCATTACAATTCCAGAATGATACGGTGAGGTGGGAAGGGATGGTAGGTTGTACTGCCATGTTGGTTTTAGAATGTTAAGGAAAGTAATTAGTGGGTGTTCTCAAGAAAGGATTTGATGGCTTCTTCTGTCGGATTTGATTGGCTGAAGGATGAAAGCATGTTTCCAAGAATTTATGCAATTCGTTCTTGTTTGTTTTGAGGTGGGACGTAGGTTGTTTGAGATTTAGTTGTTGGTGGTGCGGAAGGTTGTTGCGGTTTGGTGGTAGACGGTGCCGGTTTTGTGGGTAAGGCGGGGAATAGGGTAGCGGAAGTTAACGTTGGTGCGGACCAGGCGTGGGTTTTAGGGGACCTGGTCTGTTGGGATTTAACGGAAGCTGGGCATCCGCTGTAATTTGCCGTATGTGGTCCTCCACAGTTGGCGCATTTAGCGGGTTGGTTACGGGTTTTAGTGCATTCGTGGGATGGGTGGAGTTTGCTGCATTTAACACAGTGGAAAGGAGCGGTGCATTTACTTTGGGAGTGTCCATGGAGTTGGCATCTATAACATTGGTAAGATTTACGTTCGGATTGTAGGGGTTCGACATGGATTGCTACTCTGCAGCAGTGGGTTAGGTTGTAAATTGATTTTTGTTCTCTCGGAATGAGAACCAGGAGTAGCGGCATCGGGGATCTGGTTCGCTTGAAAAGCCGAATAACTTCGAATGGGGTGTAGTTTCAGGATTCTAGTTCGGATTTGATCTGCTCGGTAGGGGTGGTTTCGGAAATTCCTCGGAAAACAACTTTAAGGAGAGTTTCGCTAGGTAAGGAATAAGTGTGTTTTGGTAAATGATATTTGTCATAAACGCGCAAACGTTGAATCAATACCGCCGAAGCGGACATTATTGCGGTGTCAAGTTGTTTTTATAAAAACAATTGAAGTTTCAATCGCAAGTAGGCTAGGGTAGGTGTTTACTCTGCGGAGTGCAAGACTGAACTGCTGAGATTTTAACTTGGAGCATCCCGATCTAAAAAGAAAACGGGAACAGACGAAGGGTTGAAGCAATATTTAATACGGTACCTGCCCCTTGACCAGGTTGGTGATCAGTTGTAATTACTTTAGGTAGTTTTAAGTAAAATTTATAATAGTTACGTTCAAACATAACCACCGTTTGTTGAAAAGCGGCTGAGGTTGAAATATTCAAGCACGTGTTCGCGAAAGTAATAAGGCAACGTTGCACACTCGTAAAATTAACCAAATATTTTGTTTGTTTATAATTATTAAATTTTATGTGTGTAAATAAGAAAATTCTTGTTTAATTTCTCGGTTTAATTTCAATCAATGGTCACAACGTGAGTCATAAAGATTTAGTAGGTCTGAAAGAAAAGCAAAAAAGGTTATTATTCTACTAAACAAAATTGCAGAGAGTTATTATTTTCAAATTAAAGATCACTACCTACTAGCTGATACATTTACTCGGTGAAACAAAAACCCTGAAATCTAGAGTCAAATAATTTTTGGATGTTGAAGGTAATTTGATAATAATTAAACAATATAAAATAAATAAAAAAATACCTTTATCTCAATACCTATAAATATTGTATGGAACAAATTTATTTGTCTTATTTTACAGTTAAATTTTAAAAATTCAAATTAATAATAATTCTTGCAGTAATAATTTCTTGATATAAATTATTTTATATGAATATAAATGAAAAAGATATTTAGAAAATTAGTTGTTTGTCATGTGACGATAAAAAAGAATTTCAAGATTTTGTTAGTAACTTTAATGCAAAATTTTTAAGACTATATTATACTAACATTAGAAGCTTGCAAACTAATTTTGACATTTTTGATCATTACTAAAATATGATTTTAATGTTATTGTACTTTCTGAGATTTGAAGATCTAGCGATTTAGGGTTACGTGGTTATTCTTTTTTTATAATGAAAGCTACTTAAATAAATCAGCTGATGTTATAGTGTATGTCAGAGATAAAGTCATTCATCGTATTGAAGTTATAGCAATAAATAATTTTTAATTTATTTGAACTAACTATAATAAGTTTAAATGGTGTACAGGGTGGACCGATTTCGATGGTGCAGGGTATTTCGGTAACTATTACTGTTAGAGCAAAACTGTTCACGTAGCATTAGGCCAACTTTTTGAGACAAATTAAACAGCGAAAACAAAATTTGCTATCCTTTTTCATTTTTTGATGCAGGGGTCCAAGATTGAATTTTTCCAAATTTCGATAGGGTTCCATATTTCATCTGTTGATAAAAATTCAGGAAAAAGTGTAAAGACATTTTTTGTGCAGTTTTTAGCGTAGAATCAAATTTTTAACTTTGGTCACCAATAGTCAGGGATGCCACATAAACTTAGTTTTTTTAAATGGAAACCATAGTTGACTTTGACGTCATTAAAATTCTTATTTTGTAAGCTTTTCAACAATGTATAGTTTATAGAGGTTCTTTTAAAAAATTAAGTTTATGTGGCATCTTGACTATTGGTGACAAAGTTAAAAATTGACTACTCCATTTAATTCTACGCTAAAACTGCACAAGAAATGTCTTTACACTTTTCCTGAATTTACCAACAGATGAAATATGGAACCTATCGAAATTTGGAAAAAAATTCAATCTTGGACCCTCATCAAAAATGAAAAAGATAGAAAATTTTTGTTTTTGCTGTTTAATATGTCTCAAAAAGTTGGCCTAATGTTACCTGAACAGTTTTGCTCTAACAGTAATAGTACCGAAATAACCCTGTATCCCATCGAAATCGGTCCACCCTGTACATTAACATTAACTTGTTTTATAGACTTCCGTCTTTTTTGTGCTCTTGAATTTTTAAAAGTTTTAGACGTTTACATTAACAATTATGCTATTTCCAGTTTAAAATACTTATTAATGATACTAATATTGAAACCCTCTCGTTAAATAATACTTCAAGTTATTATTTAAAATTTAATATCTTTTAATAATTTTAAATTGTTCATAGATAAACCAATGCGAATTGATAAAAGAATCTTACTCCTGTATTGATCAATTTTTTTGCAAAATAAATACACAAATATTTGAAGTATCTTCTTACATATTTTCAGAAAAAAATTCAGACCATTTACCTCTGCCTTTGATTATTAATTTGAAAGATTTGAATTTCACAATGAAACAAATATTACTAGTGATAATATTAATGAATTTAAAGGAATTAAATTTGTTAGTTATGATGATTTATTTGTTAATCTAAGGAATTCTAAATAGATCACAATTACTTCTAATAATGTTGAACATGATTCTGAAATATTTTTGAAAACCCTCTAACTGTTGAAAGAAGATAACCATAAAAAACAGAAAATCATAAAACCCTGGATTAATAAAAATTTGTTAATTGAAATTAGTATTGAAAATGTATTGTTTAAACATACCAAAAAAACAAGCCTGAAATTAATCTATTAAATTACAAGACTCAGAGATACAAAGTTTCTACACTTCTTAAAAAAGTAAACATGTATATTTTGAGGATCAAAAAATATTTAAAATATGTGGGATAATGTGAAAATTGTTTTTCCGAAATCGTCACTAAAGAAGCAAAAATCGGTAGTAAAGTAAATAAAATCGGCAATAAAGTAGGTAGTTTATTATACGACGATTTTAACTTCACATTTTCGCCGGTAGAGATGTGTAAAATGTATAAAATTTTACAATCGCGCATGCGTGGTGCCAACATTTGTCGTAAAAATCAAAGCAGCTGATTACATTTACTTCTTAAATAACGTTAAAAATTTGTCCGATTTTGTTCAAATTTTGGGATTTCGGAAAAATATAATATGTACCTCGGCACTTAAGTTCTTTTTCATGACTCACGTGTTTTATTTGCCTCGGGATAACATATTCGTCATGAAAAATCAAACTTTAGTGTTTGGATACATAAATAACTATTAATTTAAAATCGAACTATAATAAAAAAATTACTATCACAGACTCAAACAATAAAAATTTAAACAACGATAAAATAATATCAAATGAATTTAATAAATTTTTACAATCGTAGGAACAGACTTTAGCTATGAATTATAAATCTTTTTTGTAGATCCATTATCTTCATTATAAACTTTAAAATAGTAATTCCCATATTTTTGGATTTTCACATAACTTTTTAAAATTATTGCAGATCAAGTAATAATGCCATTCGTTAATTTATATATAATAATTGATGTCTTATAACTGGTATACGTATCCTTCAATCTTAAAAAATTTATAGTTATTCCTATACATAAAAGTGGTAATAAATTTACTACTTCTAATTATCGACCTATCTCACTAATATCTCCTTTTTCTAAAAAACGCATTAAAAAACGAAATTGGAAAGTTTTTTCTAAATAATAATTTACTAACTGCCAATCAGTTTGGTTTTAAAAAAAGAAGCTGGAGAGTAGATGCTTTGGCAAAATTTGTTTTCTTTTATACTTATGTCACTTAATAAATCTGAACCATGTATCTCAATTTTAATTTTAATATTATTACTAAAAAAATAAAACAAATAAAGTGAACTCTGTTTTAAGCGAGTCTACTGAATTAAAATGGTGAGTTCCACAAGGTTCAATTCTCGATCCGCTCTTGATTAATATTTACATAAATGATTTACTAAATTACACTTTCTTAAAATCTTAAATAATTTCTTATGTGCATAATACAGTAATTTTGATACAATCTGATTAGGATGATGTTTTTTCTTTAGCGTCAAAGCAATCATCATTCTGTAAATTTTGGTTAGATAATAATTATTTAACTCTTACTTACAATAAAACCTATTTTATACCGTTTACTATGCAAAATAAAATCTCTAACTTTAGTGAATCTATTATGACACATGATTTTAATTGTGCCGAACCTTGTAAATGTTCTTTAAAAGTAAAAAACAAATTCTATTAAATATTTAGGTGTCATTGTAGACTGCAATGTTAAATGGGATTTACATATTAATTATTTGGTAAATAAATTTAAAAAATTTATTTTCTTTCATGTCGACCGAGATTTCTGTTTGTTGAAAATTCTGAGAATTTTATACTTTTCATTTATACAGTCAATATTATGTTATGGTATAATATTGTGGGGAGGTTCAACGAAAATACACTTTAAATACCTTGAAGATATACAAAAATTAATCCTTAAAATATTCAATAAAAACCCAGAATGTATCTTTTAACAATAAAAGAACTTTATATCATTGCTATAGCTCGTTACTTGTTTAAAAATAAACTGCTTTTCTTAGAATTTTCAAATCATAATTATACTACTAGATTTTAAAAATCACATTTAGAAACAAAAGCTTTGGTCGTAATAATTTCGTTTATCATTCTCATAAAGTTTATAATTTTTTAACTTAAATATTTCATTCTAATTAAACTTTTTGTTATTTGAATATTAGTTATACACATATATCAATAAAATGAAAAGTTTTTTGCATACACTTACTTATGAGAAAATGAAGAATATTCTTTAAATTAATGGGATTCTAACTTAAAATAAGAGGATATATTGAAAAATTCTTAGCCTACTATAGAACCAAACAAAATTTCAATGTCAAAATATTTTATTACTCAACATATTCTCCTCTTATTTGAATACATTTATTACAGTGAACCTGCAACGTCTCTAGACCTTGTTTCTTCTTGCTTTGCAAACCAGACCTCCACAGCTTCTATTACGTCATTGTTGGAAGAAAATGTACGACCTTTTAAACTTTTTTTCAGTTGAAGAAAGAGGTGATAGTCGGACGGAGCCAAATCGGGTGAATAAGAGGGTGTTCTAGTAATTCAAACCCTAAATCACAAATTTTTTGCATGGCAACATGAGATTTGTGTGCAGGGGCGTTGTCCTGCAAAAACAAAACACTTTTGGATAGCTTTCCGCGTCTTTTCTCTTTAATATTTTCCCGTAGAGTGGTCAGTAATGTCGAATAGTAATCTCCAGTTATTGTTCTACCCTTATCCAAAAAATCAATCATGATTACTCCATGGCAATCCCAAAAACTGAAGCAAGAACTTTTCCAGCAGATTTTTGACACGAAACTTCTTAGGTCTTGGAGAACCAGAGTGTCGCCATTCCATCGATTGTTGCTTTGTTTCTGGATCGTAGAAATGTACCCAAGTCTCATCCATAGTAACAATTCGGTTTAAGAAGTCTACATCGTTTTCAAATCGAGCACAGATCGAACGCGATGCTTCTACCCTTGCACGCTTTTGGTCAACATTCAAACATTTGGGGATCCATTTTGCAGCAATTTTTCTCATGTCCAAATTGACGTGAACCATATGATGAACGCGTTCGTATGAAATATTCAGTGCTTCAGATATCCGTTTTAGCCCAATTCGACGGTCTGATAAAATCATGTCATGAACTGCATCGATATTTTCGGGGACTGACACAGAAACTGGCCTTCCCGATCGGTCATCATCTTCAATGGAAAATTTACCTCTTTTGAAGCTTGCATTCCAATTTTTGACGGTCGCATACGAAGGACATTGATCACCAAGGGTATTAAGCATATCTTCGTAAATCTGCTTACCTCTTAACCCTTTTAAATACAGGTACTTGATGATGGCTCGATACTCCAATTTTTCGATTTTCACAATTTCGGTGGACATCTTTTTTCATTTAATTTATTGCGTGACTCTGGTTTACTTTTTGACGTCAAACTTTACACTAACACTTCTAATAAGTTATTGTTCGTTGCTATGGTAACGCAATATTTTGTTTATGCAAGTAACTGGTCTAGGCTAACTAGATATCAATACATCCTCGTATATGCGAATACTATGTTGTTTGAGATGTACTGCTTTAGTCAGAGGCTATTAGTTTTTATAATATAAACTAAACACTGATTATGGCAGGGTATTTTAGCATGCTGTCTTTGTTATATGTATTAATTTATAAAATTATGTTAAGCGTTTTTTATTATGTTTCATTTTGCATTAATATAATAGCACATTTATTTCTATATTTAATAATAAACGGTACTTTGGTTATTTTTTGTAAATTCTACTTATTTATTTATGTTGAAGGAATAAATGGTTTATTTATTTATTCAAAGCAACAAAAGTTTACCTAATGTCAGTTGTCACCCCGATCTACAGGGTGATCTGCGTAGAACGTGCATTAAAAGTTTTGAAATTTAGTATAAAAGGAATTATAGGTTTTTATTTAAAAAAAGAAAGTTCAGCAACTTTTGGCACACCTTGTATAGCTAAAGATCTGAAAATATTTTAGGTAGAAAAAAAAATGATTGATTATAGGTTTAAAGTATCTTAAAGTTTTATATTTTCTAGTTATTATAATCTACAACGAATGTTTTTTATCACTAGATTCAAAACATATAGTGTGTTTCATTTAAAAATAAAAGTTATAGGGACTTTGCATGAATGCTATCAGCGCCACCTAACGAAGGGTATGTGCATTTCTGTTGGTACAACCACTAATTGTCTTAACTTTCTATTGGTTTTTATTAAACTACGTATTTCTGTTTGGATTTAATTAAAATGAGTATTAATAACGCCAGTAGTGTAGTAGAAAAAGTTCGACTAAATCTCTTGTCAATTGTTGTCTTGTGGGATGCCAAAATCCCTTCTATAACACAGAACTATCGAGTACGTTGTAACTTCCCTATTGCCCTTATGAACAACAAAGCCATAGTGTAGTGACAGATGAAGTGAGTATAATGTTAATCAATTATCAATGGCGGGCAGTCACTGAATGCATTGTAATTAAAATACACTATTTGAAATACATTTGTATCTATTTTATGATATTTCGGTAAGTATTTTATATTTCAAACTTTTCTATGAATATTTTGGCCTGTAAATTATATGTCAAACACCTTTTTCTATTTTGTTTTTTAATGTTAAAGTACACATTTTAATAACATCACATGGCTGGTTGTGTTATGCGTTGCCACACAACATAAATTCAAAATTGCTCAATATTGTTTGTAAAGGTTATTCAATACTCATTAAGCATTTTGTCTTTAAATAAACATATTGATACACGGTGATAAAATTGTTACCATGGATATTATTCTGTAAGAAAAAAAGCAACAAAAACAAATTTAAAATGACCAAATAAATTGTCCAAAATTACTAAGTCATGATTTTGGCACCCTTTTCATATTGTGAAACCACCTAATGTGTTCCACCTGCATAACGTGATCGTTTTCATGTAATAAGGACTGAATCATTGATGAGAAATTATACTGGAAGATATCTTTAGAAATCAGAAATATGGTATGAATATTTTTTTATTTGGCTTTCCAAAAATGTCCATTATTTTTGTGCCTTTTCTATATTTATCTCGTACAAATTTTAAAGGCTACTTCCAAATACACACTCTACTTGTTTTACAAGTCGAATCCTCTTATAATACTGAAATATGCTTGCAACTACCACTGAATCTTGTTATTGCAGGTACACAGAGCAGTTGCAACATTTCTGGATTCATCTAACCACAACCAAGTACAAAAAGAAGTAACTCGTTATCAAAATAATATATCATAAGGCAATTGCTTAATGTTTGTCTGAGGCACTATTTTAGCATAAATCACTTGTAAGCTTTCAACTAAATTGACTACGTGTCCTGCATCTTTCAAGTTTCTGCCTTTTATTTGGTTCGCCCAGTTTTATGAACATAAAATATAAATTTGAAACCAAAGTCATATCTATAATGGGGTTATGTTTCGTGTACCAACAGTTATGTTAGCGATTTTTTCTAGAAGGCGCATAAATGCGCGAAATTCAAAATGTGCACAGTCCCTATAGCCACATCCAGTTAAATCAGAAGTTTTTTTAGTATTAAAGATTATTCTTGTAACGTTGTAGTTCTGTCTAGTACAAGTCCTAAATATATTTTATAGTTTATCTAAAGCAACAAAAGTTTACCTAATTTCAGTTGTTTTGTCTTTTTAGTAGCTTGAAGGTTGATAAACTTTACATTTTTAAATTATTTTGAAATATACAGTAGGTCCCAAAAAAGTGCGGCGCATCAAAGTTATGTTTTTCTAATGGAACACCTTGTATTTTATTGCGTTTTTGATTTCTCGTAAAAAATAAGGTATAATTTATTAAGGTTTCCTGTACCTAAATACAGAGCGTTCTGAGTTACGTCGACTTTTCTTAAAATATGAAGTATTAAAAAAAATTCAATATCTTCTAATCAAACAAATCATAACAAATTTACTCTTAGGTCTAAATAGTTGGATATTAGATTAATGTATTCCATAATTAAATATTAAACATCTCTTTACAGGGTGTTCAGAAATTACAGGTTAATTATTAGATCATTCAATATGTATTATGAGCCTTATTTTAAATGGCACGCTCTGTATTTAGGTATATGGAACCTTTATGAAAGTACACCTTATTTTTTACGGGTAATCAAAAAATGCAATAAAATACAGAGTGTTTCATAAGAAAAAACATAACTTTGATGCGCCACACTTCTTTGGGACATACTGTATATTTCAAAATAATTTTAAAATGTAAAATTTATCAACCTACAAGCTACTAAAATGACAAAACTTGTAAAACTTTCACTGTTTTGCTATAAATCTCCGTCCCATTGGTGGTGATTCACTCTGTAATCTGTATAGTTTTTTACTTTGACGTTGGTTGATAAAAAAAATTGAGCCAATAATTTTATACCAATTTATCATAAAACTGATTTCCCTCAATCGTTAATAAAATATGATAAGACACACTTATAAATCAGTTCTATCTTTCAATAAATTAGTAATGTTGGGTCCCATGTGCAGCAAAAAATATTTTGGAAAAAAGTGCACTTAGCATCTGTCATTCGTACTCGAAATTTACAATTTTTAATTTAGAATTTCCTAAGGAACTTTGAACAGGACAGAAGGTTGGACGTTCTATCATAAGGTTAAATAATGCCGCAAAGGCAATAATATTCTTCCTTCTTTATATGTATATGCAATTTTTTTCACAACTTGGTATAATTAATTCTTATAAATTGCTTATGTTTTTAACGTTTACGCTAAAATACAAAATTTAAAAGCGACTTTTAGGAAAGCTACCTGAAATTTGTTTGAAATAACAACTGCATCAACTCTAATATCATTAAATTACTCAAAATATACTGCGTTATTAATCAATTTATAATCATAGCATTACTAATAATAATAATGTTATACTTTTTTTTATATGGGTAGAGAATTGACATTTCAGGTCACTGTAATATGTGTCAAAATCACATGCTGCGCGTAAGAGTAAATAAATACTTTTCCTGGTAACATAAATAAATTAAACTATTTGAAAATAACATTAATTAAATCAATGTCACAAAATTACAATTTGATGTAATTTTATGTAATTTCTGACACTTCAATTTGCAAAATGATCGCGAGCGGCTGGTAAATATTAATGAAATCGCTTGTTACCAATCCACCCTTTGTGATTTATGATTCTATTAATACGTTAATTTTAATTGTTATATTGGACTGATCTATATATACCCTTTTTTTAGTTTGTTTATTCACATGCAATTTATTAATATATAATTTATGTTGTTTAATTTAATCAGTTTTTTGTGTGGAATAAATAACGTACTAATTGCACGTTTCATTAATAATAATACAGCTTGAGTATGATGAATGGTATGTTGGGGAAAAAAATATTTTTATTGTAATGTATCAACAGATATTTACTGAATACCGACTATAATCATAAAAAACAAATAGCAAAAATTTAATTAACATAACATAAACGTTTATACTGATGAAATAAAACAATCTAATATTAGCGATTTTTTCTAACTAAATGCAAAAAAATTTCACTTCTTTTGCCTCGGCCTTACAAGTGCGAATGCTCGTAAATCAGTTTCTAGACGTGTGTCACACAAAATTTTTAGATCGACAAATATTTAAAATAAATCTTTTGTGTAAATTTTTGACACTAAAGAATTATTTTTGGGAATTTGTTTTCTAATTTAAATTCAAAAATCAATTAGTTACTATTGACTTTTTATAATTGCTTTTAA